>JAJHSJ010001498.1:0-45860 GCA_021015155.1 Magnolia officinalis | reverse complement strand
TTTGGGGTTTTGAATTCAAATCCCTAACTTTAACTGGATTGGGGTGATAGTACTGAAATCCCCAATATAGGATTTGAAATTCAAAAACCCTAATCCTTCTGATTTCTAAATTCAAGGAAAAATTCTAATTAACTGAATAATCTGTAATGGATGAATTTGATCATCCATGCCTTTGCACAGATGGCTTTGATACCAACTGTGAGACTTAACCTGTATGCGGAATAGGCCCACGGATTTGTCTGTGCATGAGACATAGGGATCAAGTGTTCAGATAGCGTACCTAGATGTGACGCCATAGGAGCCGGATAAGAATACCAGAATGCATATAAAGCTTAGGATCTTCCTCTCATTCACACCCTTTCTGCAACTCAAAAGATGAGACTCGAATTTTACCATGGTGTAGGATCGGGGACCAACTCTCTTATATAGAGTATGTGGAGAGGGAGTTTGAAACCCATCAAAACTCTCTCCCACGTTCCACATCATTGTGTCCTAGTTCGATTCTCAAGTTGCCTTGTGTAAGGCTATAGCATTCCACCCCAAATACGCATTGCTGCGCAGTTACCTTAAGTGGGGCCCACTGATTAACTCAATCAAACCGTCCAACTAGAGTACAATCCAGACTGTTGATCATAAGGCCCACTACATAGAGTTCTTACAACATATATATACACCGACGACCTGCCCATTCTCAAAAATCCAATTCACCACCACCCGATTCAAATCTCAAAACGAAAAATGGAGATCAGTCCATCCATTGCCATGGGCCACAAATATCATAAAATCAAGCCAACCAAATCACTTATTTACTTCTCGTATCATAATACACACGTACATCTACATATACATGTCCAAACCAGTATATGTACGTATGTACGCATGTATACTCCAACGTATATACAATGCTATCAGTACTATGATTTCAAAACTCACCCAACTCAATTCAAATTTCAAAGAAAAAAAAAAAAAAAAAAAAAAAAAAAAAAAAAAAAAAAAAAGGAAAAAGATGTGGAAATCAGTTAAAAACTTATGGGGATTTGATGGCTTGGATTCTCTTACGTCGGACACAGACTTCGGCAGTTCTTCCTGTTTAACAACAGACCCGTTACAGCTGTTGATCGAGGCTGCATCCTCCCTTGCTGTGTTCTCATTGGTGGATGACAGTGGCTGGGACCCAGCACTGGGCGGGCCACCATTTGTCGAAACTGGGATGTGGGTGTGTGGTGAGATTCTTCCTATCGGCATTCGAAGATGCTTTTCCGCCGGAGATGGCAGCTGCGAGAGCGATCGGCATGAGGCAGAGGCCTTTGGTTTGGAGATACTGCATGGCTGTTGTCACGTTGGATTCCATCAGCTTCACTATTTCCTGCTCGAAGGCAATGTCGTCTGGCGAATCGGATAGATCGGCTCCTTGCCCGACTGATGCCGATAAGATCAGACCACCGGAGCCCTGTAAAATACAAATCGAAACAAGAATCTGAGGACTGTCGATCTGGTGGGCCAACTTATGGATTGGCTACTAAATTGTAGTGAGCTTTACTGGTTGATGTGGATAGCTGCTCTGACCATTCCTTTTCTGGGAAAATTATCAGATGGATGGCTACTGACCATCCAATTTCCTTTCTTCTTGGGCTATGGCCCACCTATGTGGTGGCCTATTACAATATCCATTGGGATCACCAGACCAGTTTGACACATTTACCATAGGGAGATTGAATGGAACTTTAGATAAAAACTACGCAAAACATGGATAGAAGACTCGGTGACTCGGACCAACTGTTTGATCCTGAGTCAAGTTGGGAATCGACCGAGTGGGCATATTTTCATTGCTAACTTGTGATTGGAATTGATCGAGTGACAAGCCATGCCATCGATCAATGATCCTAACAACAATAATCGTGGCCCAAAAATAGACGGTTGAGAAAATACATACAATATAGTATACATATAATCCTAGCAGAGAATGGAAATGGATGGAGATTCTATTACCTCGGATTGAACATCTGTGATGAGGGGAACGACAGCTCCTGCAGCGCCGAGTCTGCTCATGCTTAGAACCTGCAATTCAGATATCCAAGATCCAATCATGCACTGAGAGTGGAAAGCTTGAAGCAGTGTTGTGACGAGTTCCAAACCGATAGTCTGTTATGCTGACCTTGACTTGAAGCTGAAGGAATTGACATATTCGATGATCTCATCAAGCATTGATGCCTTGTCTGTCTGCCATTAAAAAAAAAGGTGGAATATTTAGAGATTGTGTGAATGTTACTACATTCACATTGAACTCAAACGCGATTGGCTGAGATGGCCATAGCGAATTCAGCTGCCAGCTGAATTTTGCCCTCTTGAGAGAATTGCCGGTATGACAGGCTTCTGCAATGAGCAGGCTTCAAATGGAGCTTCCTTGCTTTCCCAAATGGAAAACTATTTTGGAAAAGCCAAAGCTGGTGCACTGGCAAATAGAGGTGGCTATGGGTTGGGTTTGGGCCTGAGTAGGCTAGCCGCAGCCCTAACCCAACACTTAAGGCATAAGGCCAGAGCCTGGCATGGACCTCGCACAAGAGGCCCAAGACAAAGCCCGAATAATTGGTTGGGCCTGAGCCTAGACCCAATGAAACCCGGCCTAGTCCGGTGCGAAAATTGATAAAATACCTATTTCCAACTTGATTGTTCCTAATCTATCTGTTGATCAAGTGAGCCACATATGCACAAAGAAATAGACATGTTAGACGAATGAAACCAACAATCTAAATTAAAGATGGATAGGTTGCCTAACCAACAATTGGAACAACAAATTTGTAGGGATACAACACGTAGGGCTGAAAGTCGGGCAGGTTCAACCCGACCGACCTGTGACTGACCCGACATTCGATATGGGAACTACATATATAATTAATAAAATTAAATGTATAAAAAATAAGATGTGTATTGAAATATAATAGACTAATGTAATAACGAAAATATTAGCATGTATCCACCAGGACCAACCTGACCAAGCCCGCTCAGGTTGGGCTTGGGTTGAGAATTCCCAACCCGAGGTTGGGTTGGGTTAGGGTTGAGGTATAGGAACCTTGGGTTGGGCTAGGGTTGAGCGCCAACCTGACCCAACCCGCCTGACTTTTAGCCCTAATAACATGTCCATATAAAGTTGGGCTGGGCTGGGCTAAAATGACTTAAGCCCAATCTTGACTCGAAAATTGATTCGGCCATGCATGCAAGGCCCAAACCCAACCCACGGGCCAAGCAAATAGGGTCCAAGCCTGGCCAAAGCCAGGTTGGACTCATGGGGTAGGCGGGCTGCCCAGCCCATTGGGGTCACATCCACTGTGATGGTAGCACAGACGCCCTTCCATACGATGGGTGGATTTGGATGTGCTTCCAGATTTTGGGCTCCACAGTTTATTCGGCCTACAACAGCATCTCAAATCCCAATGGGTCCTGTTTCCTCGCTCCTGAAGTTTTTGACATGGGAACCCATTAAAAAATAGCCCCCTTCCTTCATCCAATGTGAAGACAATGTATGTTCGTTATATCCTTCATGACTCATTTCAGGAGTAAACAATTCATGGGGTGGTTGGAGTATCACACGAGGAACTATAACGAATCTGGGCATTTAGAGTGACGAAGGTGTGGCCGGGGCACATTTTGTGTTTTCTGGCTTGTGCTTCTTATCAGCTGGCATTGGGTGTATTTGGAGCTAGAAATATTATGTGATGAACGTACGGGAAAACCCTCTTCAGATTTGCCTAAGATCTTTCAAATTCATTTATTTCTCTCAGGGGTGGCTTTGTTTGGGTTTGGCGTATTTCTTGTAACAAGGCTGTATGATCCTGGAATATGGTTGTCCAATCCTTCGGGCCAGAATGTAGCATTTAAAATCTGTAAATCCAGAGTGGGGCTGTTGGAGATAACTCTCGTAATTTTCTCCTGATTAAACAGATAATTCGCAAATCAATTTACCATGCATCCGAACAAAGCCTAAATGCAACAGCTGAAGTACCATAGACACCCAGTATCAAGGCAGATTGTGGTTTCAAGCACCAAACTCCAAAAAGGAAAATCTTCACCATTTCATTTAGAACTTAATGGTAAAAAATACTTATTCTTCACAATAAAATGAGTGATGTGGGATGGTACCTTATTAGAATTTGGGACAAGTTCTTGCAAATTCTTCATCCTTTCTGCAATTTTCTCCCTCCGAAGCTGCGTGTTTATATCACACATTTCAAAAACAAAAAATTTATAATTTAAAATAATAATAATAATAAAAATATCTGAAACTACATCGGCAACGTAGAATCAAGCTAAATTCCATCAATGGACAGCAACATTCACAAGAAGGGAGCACTGTACAATCAGTCCAGTGACTATTCCTCTCTTGAATGGAAATGAAATTGTCGACTAACCCGTCGGCGATACTGTGCGGATCAGTGGCTTGACCCCTGCGTGCTCTCACGCGCGGCTTTACCGCTCCGTTACAACTGCCCCCAGCAGCTTGCCCAGGTTGTAATTGAGAAGCGCAGGATTGGTTTGTATAATGCTGGGTAGAATTTGCTTCAGAGGATTGTGACAACTGGATATTCAAGAGCGTAGAAAACACTTATAACAAGTAACCATAAAAGGGATCAAAGATCATTTCAATAGGCCCACATGCACATGCCAAACTAGTAAGTGTGAGGGGAAATCCGAGCCGTGCATCAGGTTGGGCCATCTGTGTAGATCACCTAGCCAGAAATTCAGTCTGACCAACTCATCAGGCACATTTACGTTGAATGTGGACCGCTGGCCATTTTTTAAAACTGTTAACTGTTTTTGAACATGTGCAGCCCCGGGTGACGAGTTTGGCATGTCCTGATTCCTGGGGCAGGGAATCTGAATGGTAAGATCAACCCATAAGCACGTGCCATGTTGGTACATATGGCTGGATGTAGAGGTGCACTTGGGCTTAGCAAAGCTCAACAATACATAAAAGGATAGCATGAGCCTTGATAAGCCGACAAACGTGTGATAAAGCTCTTGCACACGCCGCACATTGCCAGCATGGCAAGGTAGGTACAAGATCCATCCAATTGATCGGAACTGCACTACTATATTGATGCCTAGCCCAAGAATCACGAGATCTGGTGGTCAGGTGGGCCGCAGTTTGCAAAACAAGTGTAAAGCTGTAATAAACTTGGCTGAAGTTTTCTGACCCATCCATCTGTTTCCAATATTGGGGCTCAAATTCTGAGGGGACAAGATTTCTGACACAAACAAGGTCGGACCAACCTGATGTATGGATTGGATCTTGCACCTTTGTGCCATGCTGGCATATGTGTGTGTGTACATGAACTTTATTGCACATGAACACATGTTTGTGCACTTAGCAAAGCTGGGGATTGAATAACTGAAATATACATGGCACCTGCTGATGCTGCTGCAATCCAGTAGCAGCTCTCGTCAATGTCATTGGCATCCCAGACCCAAAAGAAGGGAAACGAGGGCTGTGTAGCTCATCTTGCTCCTACAATGTTATAGAAGAACAAAATGTCAGATGGATTCCTGACCTAAATCTGAGAACGCAGCTTAAAGAACAGGCCACAGGAGATTATATACATTTGATGTGGGCAATTTGTCCAGTTGTGGGAGTTTTTCATCCCCAAAGAATCTTCTTCCCAATATATCAGCGCTGCCTTTCACAAACTCTCCTTGCAGGCCAAAACCTTGTAGTTTGCCTTGCTCCATAACCGGAGGCAGAGAAGAAACACCTGAGTATGATGGTAGCCATAGTGATGGAGCAGAACTTCCAACTACAGGACGGAGTTGGGGTGAACTCTGAGGGAGTGGGACCGAGGATCGAGATTTTGGGCTGGTATCGATCACTCCATGCAACAGGATCTTGCTTTCTTGGGACCCATTATCAAGACGGGGCGATAACATAGATAAACGGTCCAGATCCAGCGGTTGGGCTTCTTCACGGAATAACCCCTTGTTGAGGCCGTAGTTTGAATTCCCACCAATCAGAATAGAAGTATCATCCTGTGGCATGTGCCCAATGACAGAGCCTGAGAGGGAGTAATATCCAATGGTGATGATGAGTTCTTTTCATCACCTTCATATATTCCCATCGGATCGGCAAGCAAACCATTTGTTTCAGCTGAAGTGCTGCCAACCCAAGACGGCTGGCCCGCTCCATTCACATCATCTGGCCACGAGGAAGACGAAAGTATGTGATCGAGAAAATCCTCCATAACGGAAAGGAAGATGTTGTCCCAGGAACTTCAATTTCACGCAGATTCTTCAAATGGAGCACAGCAGGATTGCTTCAAGAATATCATCATAACCCAATTTAGAAATTAGTCAAACAAATACAAATCATCAGCTTAATCATTTCATGTGTGCATCATGCTGCAAGGATTGTTTCTTGTGTCCGAGATTCTAAAGAATAACGAAAAACAATGTTGATTGATTGATATGTTGATCGCCGAAGAAGTCTGGAAAGCAGAAATCTGTAATTAGCAGTTGCCTCTCCTCATCTCTCTTGGCTCCTACCTAAAAATAAATAAAATTGAATGATTTTAGCTTCTCATTATAACCCGATTAGCTACAGATTGAAAAATGGATGTTTCACAAGATAACCTTAACTATAAGGTAGTACTCCGATGTAGCGCCAAATAGTGGTCTGCAGGACTTTCGACCCAAGAAGGTTCTATTTGTGTTTAAGCAATGGAACCAACATTAATTGGGATTCCATTTCCTGCTACCTTTTCTGCCCCAAATCATGAGTGGGATATGTACTGGAAGTACGAGTGCATCTCAAGCAGGTTGTATCGGGTTGATGATGACCACAAGATGACCCAACCTGCAACCCGAACCGAATTCCTCTGTACTTGACCCTAAACCGACCCGACCCTACCCAACCTGACACAGACCTAACCTGGCCTGAATTTGCTCAAGCCGAATCTAACTTGATTCCAAATTGGGTTAGTTTTCCAACCCGAGGACCTTCACATCCTAAACCAAACTCGAGTTGGGTCAATCAGGTTAGGATTGACCCGAGCCCAAGGTGCATTCCTAACTGGAAGGTTCTGAACATATTTCACTTTCATGCACAAGCAAATAGTGTCGGCCTTTGGGAACCCAGAGGAACCAATAACAGAGAGGCATGCAAGACCCCCACTTTTGGTAGGCAATCCACAACCTAATAAAATAATAGAGATCTCTCATATTATTATTATTATTATTATTATTATTATTATTATTATATTATTATTATTTATAAAAGAAGAAGGAAAAACAATAGAGTATGCATTATGCGAGATCAGTTTAAAAACAAGTTCCATCACCCAAACCATACAATTTAAAATAGTTAAGACTAAGGGCCTGTTTGGGTCCACTTAAAAATGAGGTAGTATCATTTTAGTCAGCAGTAATTATGTATTAGCGACTTTTGTGGATTAAAAATAATCTTGATAACCAAACATTCATGTAAACTATAATCTCTAATGCAAAATTGTTGTTAACTAAAATGAGGTGAACTCATTTTTAAGTGGCACCCAAACAGGACCTAAAGGAATTCTACAATCATGCAACTAGGAAAATGCTGTCAGATGACTCCACAACGGATACTACTATTCCTGTACAGCAGTTATCCTAAATTCCATGAGATAGAGCATTCTCCTCTTGCATCTATCTAGCGAGCAGAGATTCCTTCTCCATATGGAGCAGCAAGAGTGGTTCCTTTGGGCTGGAAATCAATGGTCCACTTGCAACATGAAATACAGTGGGAACAGGGGGGATATCCAGTGGGTGGAAATATTATTTCCACCAGCCAGTGGTCTCCATCTGGCTGGCATAAATAATATCACTGCCATCCAGGGATCTCAATCATTAGTTGGTGTGGGTCCCTGATTGGCAGAAATCTACCATTCAGGGGATTTGTATAAAGTATAAACTATAAACCCATTAGCCCTTAACAGTAAGCAGATTTTTTAAAATCTGAAATTATAGAAATTGCCAGAGATTTTGAGAGAGGATTTTCCTTCCTTGAGTTTGTGAGGGTTCTTTGGGTGGAAATTGCCCAAATCCCCTTACCTGACCGGAATTTCCCTCTTCTCTCTTCTCTTGGGTTGTGATTGGGTTTTGAAGAGTTTTTGCTGATTCGAAGAGATCGGAATCACATCAAACTTCTAATGGTTTAGTGGATAAATCAGCAAATTTCGGAGAAAGAGTTCTGCTAATAACATGGCTGCATCTTTAAGGTTGGTTTCTCACTCAAAACTTTTCTTGTAATGTTTTTATTTATGCTGCAATGGGCTGCTTAATTGAATTGCATTTCAATGATTCAGAAAGTGGAAGTGACAAAAGTGTGGCTAACACCACTCAATTCATAGTGAGCAACTAGACCCAAAATTCACAACATGGTCATTTCAAGTCCAACTTGAAATGCATGGAATTGAGATGGGTGGATTGGTCCACTCAATGAACTGACATGGTGCCACCTTGATTTTCCTTCTTTTTTCCATATTCAATTGGATTATTACAAATAAGATCAAATGGGCATCCAATTGCAGTCTTTACAAAGTTAATTTCGCCTGTTAAATAATGAATAGAGCCGATAGATCAGATCAAATCAGATTGTATAAAACAGACAAATCCAAAACAGCATAACAAAGTTCGCCAAAAAACCAACAACGAAAATCATCTATCACAGTAGTGCATTGTTATGGTGGACCCCACAGAAGCCCTATCACCAATGTACATGTAACAAGGAAACATATCAATGGGCACCATCCATTCCATCCAGTGGGGCTTATCATGGATGGGTCACTATACCACAATCACACCAATCAAACAATCCTGGCCATCACTTTTTGCATTTCTATCCTGCAATTGGCACAATTTTATTTTTTTATCCTTGTTTTGAAGGACACTGATTTGATGATTACAATCATCTGTGGCTTTTGAAAAGTTCACCATCCACAGCAGGGGCACTCGGTGGCTAGTCCTTAATTCCACTTCTGCGGGCTCTACCATTTCATCTCCCCACAGAAACAGCAATAGTAAGATGTTAAGCCAAAAAAAAAAAAAAAAAAAGTGATGAAAATGGGCCTTTGAAAAGCCATGAACAGAAACCGATAACCAAAACGCTAAATCTCCATAACCATACCCAAATTCCAGTAAGGATCCACCAAATGATGCTCAAAAACCCCTCTAAAACCCCAATTCAACAATGTAACCATAGAATCTACCATTTCAATTAGAAAAGCCACTTCTATCTACAAAAGAAGTACAATTAACTGAATGTTCTTAAAATACATAAATAAAAAGATTTTTTAAAAAAAGCCCCTCAAAAAATCTATGAACAGGAATTATTCTATACATCAAGAAGCAATGGAAGAAATGCAAGGGAATTAATAAAAAATGCCATTATAAAATCACTAAAAAAATCCTCAAAAACCCAAAAGTTCGAATTAAAATCACAAAAACCCACATAAAAAAACTCATCCACTATAAAATTAACACCTGAATTGAAACCAAAACCCAAGAACCATCACTTCATTCTCTCTTACTCATGCAAATACTTTCAGTTACACTGAAAAGAAAAAGAAAAAGAAAAGAAATCCGGACAAGCAATTTAAGAAAAAAAAAATCCAAGAAATTGCAAAAAATTCAAAACACATTATCTAAAAGCCTAATACCAAAAACAAAAACCCCACAAAAAAGTATCAAATTTTAATCATCAAAAAAAAACAGCTAAAATCTTTTCCTTTTTTGGAAGGTAAGATAGATAATTTTATAACCAACAAAAATAAGAAAAAACCAAATTCTCACTTCCTCAATCCCATTCATCCCAACTCTCAAATCCCGCAAAAAATATTATTAAAACAAAAAAACCCATTAAAATATATTCCCCACTAACAAAATTATCAGATTAAAGCAACAGATAATTCAAAAAAAAATAAAATCACGTCAGCCCTCTTTAACAGAACAAAAGAAATAAACCACTGAGTAACAGCTAAAAATCGAAAAAAGGAAAAGAACAAAGAAGTCCAAAAATCATTACTTCATTTCCTCATGTACATGCTCTCAAATTACAAAAAAGAAAAAAGAAAAAGAAAAAAGAACAGTAATTCTCCAAGCGATACAGAAACAACCCAAGTCAAAGAACTGCAAATTCAAACACTAGAACTCATCCAATTCAAATATTTCTCAATTTCAATGAGAGAGAGAGAGAGAGAGAGAGAGAGAGAGAGAGAGAAGAGAGAGAGACTTACAAAGAGAAAGCCAAAGAGGGTAAGCTTCTGAGCATAGAAAAACAGAAGAATGAAAGCCCAAACAAACACTTCAACACTTCATCCTTTTTCTTTTCTTTTCTTTTCTTTTTTTCTTTCTCCCGACGAAACTGATCAGTTATTTTTTCATTACTCCGCATGTCTACCTGAAACTGTATTCCACTTGGGCTTAAAGGGTCCATGACCCACCTTTGTCATCAGAGCCGTTCGTTGTATCAGATATGCTGTGAGTTATATCCACACGTCAAGATTGAGCACATTACACAATCTGTAGACCTTTCAGCCCCAGCCGTTTGTTTGATGGTCATGACAGGGCCCACCCAATTGGGCTTTTCTCTTTGGGCCATTCACAGATTAGTCTCATGGAATGAATGATTGTGAGGAAAAGGACTTGGGCTGAGACTACAAGCATATGGGCTGATATTGGCCCAATAACTAGGTACTGTCGGGCCTGGCCATGTATGGCATGATTTTCTTAGCTCTGGTTAGGCCCAGGACATGGTTTTAGATTGCATGGCCCAGCCAGAAATCAACGGCTGAGACTTAGTGATTGGAATGGACCACTTAGATTGGGCTAGTTCATACGCCAGGCCTTGAATTCTGCAACAGTCATGGCTCATTATTGCAATAAACAAGCACAACCGAAGTTTGACCAATCATGGTACAAAACGGTCCCATTCGTAATCTCAGCCGTTGATGGCAGCACATCTAGTGTTTGGGCCCATTCCTTGCGTGCATAGAATCTGGACCAAGGGACAGTAATGGACTGGGCCATGGTTGGCCCTAATCCCCTAAGCTGTGACTCTCATCAAATGAACGGATAAGATTTAAATGATCAAAGGCTTGAAAAACTCTAATTAAAAAATTGTGCTCTTTATCTACAGTAAATCCAATCATATAAACGGTTTAGATCATTGAAACATGACCCAAATCCAATGAGTGCTACTTTTATATAATGAAGGCCCAATGGGCCATTTATCATTGCTCAGGCCTATATTTCATACACTAGCCCCGGCCAGAGCCCTTGGGCAGATTTTAGTGGGCCAAGACCCTGGCCTGTAGTTTGGGGCAGGCTGGGCCACATGGCCCATTGCCAGCCCAGACTCTCACACATCCCGCGGACTACAATTTTTGGTGGTCCTGCGAGTTAGATGTTTATCTTTTTCCTCCCCTATTTCCAGCAAATGATATCGTGACACGTGGCAGAATCTGGTTCGTCCTTTCGGTCAGGTCTGGTACTTCTTCCGGTCCGATGGACTGTTGCGATACTAAATCGCTTTTAAATTGTCGTCACGCGTCAAAAAGGTTCTTCCCTTTCGCATCAGCGTCAATGTCGAAAATGCCCTTGATTTTCATGCCTATGTTGACCAAAATAGCCTTGTCTTTGGTGGGTATTATCGTCATTTCAGGTGGGTGGTTTTGGTTTATCCGGATAATCCGGAGAGGTTTTGGTGATTAGCATTGAAGTGTGATTATTGCCGATAATGACGAAAATGCCCTCGAGAAGTGGGGGTGTTGATTTGCTTCAATGACGAAAATAACCTTCCTAAAAGTGAAACTTGCTTTGTCATGTGGCTTGTTTAGTGGGGGTATTCGCGTAATTTGGCAGAGAGGTTTTGGGTCAGCTGGGCCTGATTACGCGGGGGTGGTTGTTTTGTTGATTTGCGGTAACGGTAGACGCAGGAGAATCGGAATATCGTAGACTCGTATCTCTTTGTCCACGTGGCAGATAGGGGGCATCAATCTGGACGTCCATCCGATGGAACTATCATGGACGGCACACGTTTAAAAATTAAATTGTTTACAATCATAGCCTTCACGCATTTTTGCACTTCTCCGAATAGACATCTACACTCAGACTATTTTGTTGGACGCGTATTGGTACGACACCCGAGCTCATAACAGGCTGGTGCTCTGAGGGGCCTACCGTGATGTATGGGTTTATAAGACCAAAAATGAGATGGATCCAAGGTTTAAGTGGACCACACAGTGGGGATTAACCGCTTACCATTAAAAACTTATTAGAAGCTGTAGAATTTTTTAATCAAGCTGATATTTTTTCTGCCTTCATCCAATGTTGGATGGCAAATAAATATCACCGTGCCATATGAAGGTTTCAGCAGTGGGCATCATTATTACTGTTGCTTCTTGTGGTGTGGTCTACTTGACCATTGGCCATGACAATATTTCGAGCTTATGACCTAAAATGATATGGAAAAATGTATTAATGGTATGAATATATCTATACATCACGTTGGTCCCATCAAGTCTGCAGTTTGTTATGTGAGCTCGAGGAGAAGTATCCACATCTTTGTTATCTACCCTTGGAGATTAATGTTTGTTTTTTTTTTTTCATTTCCACACAAATAGGGATGCAGGTTAGTTTGGTTCGAGTTACACACAAGCACAAAGACGAGTTGACTGAACGGATAACCCAAACATGGTTTTATTACTCATGCAATAAGAGTGTTGGAGTTAATTTAAACTCGATCAGAAATATCAATTTTAATAATTTGATTAAAAAATGATGATAACGTGTCGACAATAAAAAAACTTCACATCAACACCAAACAACTTACATAGAGTCATCGAATTTTAAAATTATAGACCCAATTAAAGCTCAACATTATATATTGAGTTCTCAACTCTAATATGATTTGGGGTTGCGTCGGATTGGGTTGGGTTGGGTTGGGTTGGGTTGGGTGGTTCTATTTGGATTAGGTGACCAATAAATTAACATATAAATTTAAATATCCAACCATCAATGCAATTTTACTATTGTGGCCAGCACAGCATACCGTCCACAATATGGACCGTCCCTGTTTATAAGACTACTCATCATGTGTCCTTAGTTAGTTTCAATAATAAATCTTATCATTTATGCATAGGCAATTCATGAAATATATTTTTCTATACAAGTCATACTTTTATATTTATATCATGTATGTTAGTCATAATTCATATTTATATCATGTTTGTTAACCATAATTCAAAATTCAAGTCAATTCAATTAAAAATTAAGATTATGCCCAAGTCAATTTCACATTGCAGAGTGAGGCTTGGCTCACTCACCCTAACCAATTTACTAGACGGTCCAGGAATTCTAAGTCGACTAGTTGATTTATTAAATGGACCAAGAATTCAAATCCTAGCCCAAGTCACAATCCATGGACCACAAGCTTCTTGATTGGGATTGACAGTGGCCAAATCATTGAGCTGGACAGCCCATTAGGTTCACCAAACTTTTATGGGCACCAAGAAAAATCACACACAACTAGAGAAACTTCTCGAAGTGGCATGTGATCAACATAAGGCGACGGTTTTGATCCGTCGCATTAAAGAATAAACAGCTTAGCAAATTAATCAACGATTACAAAAGGAGAGGCTCATATTTTGAAGAAAACATCTTCCAGTCGATATGATTTTCCCAAGGTGGCCATGAAAAGTGGGCCAACCTAATATACCATACAGATAGACATTTTGATTATCCGCATGTCTAAAAGGAAGCATCAGCATATTCCAAGCTTTTCCTTTATTTAACAACCAGGCAATACAAGGCACGTGTCATAGGGAAGGATAGAGAGAGAAAAGGAGGAGAGAAATTTCAAGAGGATAGAAAAGAACCTAGAGATAGGTTGAAGGAGCGGATTAGGTGAAACTCGGCCTTACACAAGAGGGTGGGTACTACACAAGAGTGATGATATTGATGTAGTATGTATTCACACATGTCGACTTGTTATGTATGATATATTATACATTGTAATTCAAAGTAAGGATCTACTTATGCTTGTGTATGTATTATTACACTGTCAATCTATTTTTGCAGATTATGGATTCCAAAATTGAAGTAGATCCATTCGTTAGGTGGACCATACCATAGGAAATAATGGTGATTGACCATTAATGGGCCACAAAGTTTTGGATCAAGATGATATTGATTTTTCCCTTATCCAGGCTTATTTTTCCTTATCAACAGATTAGATAGAAAATAAGCACTATGAAAACATTAAGGTGTGTCCTAAAAACTTTTTAATGATAGGTTTTCAATCACCACTGTTTCTTAGATTGTGGTTCACTTTAGATTTGTATCTTCTTCATTTTTGGAATAATACCTTAAAATAATCTGAAAATGGATGGAAGGAATGGATACAAAATGTATACATCAAGGTGGGCCCCATAGTAAGGGCTGCACCGTATTGGGTGAGGCCAGGGTCTCATCTAATCCGCTCCCCCTAGGACACATGTACGTATGCATAGAGCAGTACTCAAGTCTGTTGGGCCCACTATGTTTTAAGTGTAAAATCTACTACACTCATCAAAATTTATACTTTATATTAGGTCTCGAGGTATAAAAATAAAAATAAGAGCTAGATCTACAATACAGATGGGCCACACCATATGGAACAGTGTGAATGAGATGTTGGCAATAAATTTTTGTGTGGGCCACTATGTTAATGAGGTTTAACTCACAGGGATACAAATATCAGCTTGTTAAAAGCTCAAGTTGGTGAGCAATTTTACATTGTTCCCATGGTTGTGATCGATATGGGTAGTCTATTAGGCTAATATTTTGTATGTATAGTTCAAATAATGATTTTCATCCGATGGATGAAGTGGATTTTACATGTATGATATGTGCATTTTAGGCATGGAGGAGGAAAAGTAATGGGCCACCCATGTTAAAGAAAAATAAAAGGAAAAAGAAGGGGGTAGAATCTAAACCATTAAGTATATTTGCAATTGAAATTTTAACTACACATTATTAGGCAAGCACATTTTAAAACTCTCAAATGCCCTATGATTTTATTTAAATTATCTTTTCGTATCCCTTAAACTCACAAAGTAATCTGCCCTTAAAATTGCACAAGAGAGAATGAAAGGATTTAAGTAACATGGTGTAGACACCCCACCTTGAGCCGATAAGCTAATTATAGTGGACTATTTTGATGGCTAATCAAACCCCAATCTGACCCCTGATCCAAATCCTAAACCCTAGTCCTTACCTTAACCCTAGACTCTTAAGCCCTAAGTATCTTGAAACCCAACTCATAAGTCACCGAGTCATGCCAAGCCAACTCGTTGTGCTGAACCCAGTTGATTCACCTAGTTAAACCAAATCCTTAACCAACTTCAAAACCAATACCAAGCCCAAACCTATAGGCCCAACGGAGGTCCGAAGCAACTCCAGTAAATGAACCACAAATAAGTCAGAGCTCCCACACGCTTGTAAGAGACTACCTGCCAAAGTAGGAGGCGGGTTGTGGCCTGGGCGGTGAGTTACCCACCGCCCATTATGTGGCACACCTCCTGCCTTGGCAGGAGGCCTCCAACACATGCAAAAACTCTCTTCTCCGACTAGTAAGCATGTGGGGGTCATGAAAAGTCCCCTATATACCTCATTGAGCTCAAAATTATCATTTTACTGGCCAATCCAACCATCTAGATCACGCTGTATGGCAAGCTGTAATCCTGGCCATCAAACTGCATTCTAACATTAAACTTCTAAGAATTACCAAAAAATCAAACCTGTGGGCTATAAATAGATTCCCTTCCCTTTTCATTTCTATCATCCAATGGTTTCAGGAAACCCAAATTATCCATAGAGCCAATCATCCATACACCAAGGAAAGTATAGTATAAGAAAGAGAGTCTAAACTTGGCCTAATCTAGTCTAGCTAGAGTCTCAGCCTCTTGAGCCATCCAAGCCCCAATATAAGCCACTTGATCTAATCCTTGCGACATAAATGTCCATTAAACTACCCAAATTTTAAGCACCTTTGTCTAATCCTCAACATTAGCATCATGCAACACATATTCCCTTCTTAACCCCCTATTCATCTCATCTATTAGTATTGCATCGCATAGTAGTTCGCACATAATCGACTTGAGTATATGCTTTGTGGCTTGCTGATATAATCGGATGCTGCTTATTAAAAATTTTGGTTGACTAGTTTATGCTTTGACAAGTAGAAAAGTCAAGGCGGATTTATCCAGCCTAAACCAAAGCTTGTCATAAGTGTTGCATTTGATACAATATTACACACTATTGTATTTACATTGCGCAAGCACTAATTCCAACCCAAAAAAATTAGTCAGATCATGTAAAGTAGAGACTGTACGTTTGGGTGCCTAATACCTTCCCTCTTTGTAACCATGGACCCTTACCCTAAATATTAAGTCATATATCAAGGACTCACTTTAGGACTGAAAATCTGCGTATCCTCTCTCCTAGCATCTCTGCATGGTCTAGCTGATCATGAATATGGAGTAATTGGCTACTGGTGACTCCAGTCAAATATAATACCCTTATGCATACAACGCAAAGCCCTTGAGAAAGACAATCCATGGAAAAAGTGCGATCTGCCCGCGATCTAGCATCCACACATGGACCACTCACTAAGTGAGGCACATAAGAATGGTCCACCATGCATAAATTCAACAACTGTAAGTTCCTCTTTGGCTCATCAGCTTAAGACATCTCCTGTGGTCCACTGCATTCACCGACTAAAATATCCATGCAGAAATTTTATATGAATATTGCTAAAATGAGAAAGTCTAACAAAAATTAAAAAGATGGTGGTTGGATCTTTTTCCCAATATTCCACAATGAAACTGTTTAAGTTCTCAAAACAGAGATTTGTTAGGTAGCATTTCAACTGTCATCAATGCAGATATACCTAAAGTTCTGCAATTTGCAATAGTCATAAACCTATCTCTACAGTGTTAGATATGATAACTGATCTATATTCCATGACACTTGCAACTTAGTGCCGCACTGTCTTTCCCTACAACATTCCACTTGTGTAGAACAACCATACCATCTAAATGCTGGGCCCTACCATTGAGATCACCCTTCTAAAAAATAAGAATGATCAACTCACTAGGTGGGCCACACCTGCTAAGCTTAGTAAGACCTTTGGTTGTCCATTGGTTCCAATGGTGTGGGTCATCTGACCGAATGAATTATATGGACTATATAAATTGATTTATGAGCTAAAATAATTTTGGGTTTTTAATTTTAACAACTGAGGTCCATGATTTGGTAATCCAAACCATTGATCCGTTGCATCCTATATATTGATGCAGAAATCTAGTTAGTCTCTTTTTGGACATGTTTACCTGCACATGGAATGGACAAGGAAGACCTTGGCTAGACCAGGAGACCTTTCGATGCCTAAGTTAAGAAAAGGATGGAGGTCTAATCGAGTATTGAAGGTTTACGGCTAAAGATAGTGCGTATTGAAGGTGGATTCAGATTCCGGATTAGTAAGAGGATCTTCCAAGATCCTTAGCAAAGATCTCGAGGGTCCGAGTGTGTCACAGATATCCTCAGAGATCCTTGAAGAAGACCTCGGACGGATATCTCTTAGGTGAGATCTGATTATCTGAGATAATTGGAGACGTGCAATGGGAGGCCAAGGTGGCCTTCGCCGACTTGACCTGGGAGTGGCGTGTCATTTCAAGCTATGCCGACTTAGGCCACACCGACTTGGGCTGTGCTGACCTTGGTCTTACCAACCTGGGCTATGCCGACTTGTCTCATTAGTTAAGCAGCGGGACGGGATGTCCTTGACGAACTCTGAGGATCTTGGAATTAACGGAGGTAGTGCTCTTTCGGGTGTTTGGAACAAGTCAGTAAGCAGTAAGCGTTCCGATCTGGAGACGAGATGACGGGCTCAATCTTACTTCTTATTAGGGTTTCGAGTATGGGATCGAACTTGCTGTCATGTCCGACCCAGGGGAGTGCGAGGTTCTGACCTGACCTTTCATCATTGGTCGGCCTATTTTCCCTACAACACTATCTTCCATGGGCCATGCCTTAGAAAGTACCAGATTGGAAGATCACAACCACCAATAATATAAATCCTTTCAGTTAAATATGAATTGGTACTGTATTTTTCTTTTTAACCATTAATATGGGCAATATTGGGTTTTTAGTTCTAACAAATGGGGCCATGGTTCGTTAATCTAGATCATCAATCCATTGCATTTCATCCGGGTCGTGCCCAAAACGTTAGAGATTGAAAAATCATAATAGTAGGACTTTCTTAGTTGAACGTGGATTGTTGTGATATTTCTCTTCTTAACCATTCATTCGTAGCCAATAAATTGAAAATCTAAGATTATACGGTTGAAACGATTTTTGAGAAATGTCGATGGTCTGGATCACAAAACTATAGCTGCATTTGTCATAAATAAGATGGTAATTACAGCTATCTACAGCTATCAAAACCAACATGAACTGAAAAAGCAAAGGTCTGAGTATCATGTAATTCTTCTCCAGAGTATTGGGTTCTCTTAGTAATTTGCTCATGACATGATTAAAACAAAGGGCAATGATCACATGCGTTGGAGCTGTGTGGGGCCCATGCATGAGTGTCATCCAACCTGTCCATCAGATACTTTTTTCCTTTGTAGGCCTAGGTCCCAAAATATAGCCTGATCCATTAATCACATCAGCCAAGTTAAAGAGAGAAAATTGGGGAGGACGAATGTCCGTAGCAACTCCTAGATAGAATGTGGGGTCCACCGTGTTGTTCATATGTCATCAAAGCCATTCATCACCTGACCCAATAGATCAAAGGAAAAAACAGAAAATAAAACCACTTCGAAACTCATGTGGGCCACAACAAGTGAATGTATAGGTTTTAGGCATGACTGTATGATTCTCCCCCTGGCGTGTCCCACCTAAGCAGTGGATTCTGATGATTCTTGGCATTTATCATGAACATGAGGAGATTCACCAGATTCACGGCTTGGATTACAATTTCACATCATGGATGGGCCCTAAAATCTCGAATGTATATGATCATTGCCCTAAAACTGAAGTTAGGAATGAGAAAGTCCCACTTTCATTTTTCAAACGAGGATGCTGTGATGGACAATGGAAGCCATCAAATCACATCCGTCCATCACAATGGCCAAAAGGGTCATTTTCAGACCAACCATTTTCAGTGGGGTGGTTTTGACTTGTGAGTACGTACATAAGATATTTTAATCTGTGTTTGGACATGCCAGGAATTCAATAATTGAAGATCATGAAGACAAAACAACATGTTGTAATCATAGAAAAAGTGAAGAGAGTGAGGTGAGAAGTCATTAATCTCGCATGAATGAATTAGCATGAATACTTTTTGCTAATTTTGCACGTGTGAGAAATCTGAGCCATGCATTAGGTCCACTCATCATCAGACAGGCTGCGTGTATGTAGATTGTCTTGTCTATATCATCCATGGGTTTAGTCCAAAGTGGGCGGCTAGATTGTTCACAGCATCTCGACCGAGGGATCCACCTCATACACGGGCTGGATTTCCAAACATGCATGCCAAGCTGGCACGTGTGCCACATCTACAGTTGAAGTTCGAACGAGGATTGTGTGGTGAGTAATTGAGTAAACTCTGTGGGCCCCTGTGATGTATGTGTCATTATCCGTACCTTCAATCTGTTTTTTCAGATCATTTCACTTCATGAGCCCAAAATTGAAGCATATTCAAAGTTCAAGTGGACCACACCACAGAAAACATTGGGGATAATGATATCCACCGTTGAAACGTTTTGAGGGCCCACAGTAATGTTTATTTGTCATCCAACCTGTTCATAAGACCATATAGAGATGGATGAAGGGAAAAAACAAATATCAAGTTGATCCAAAGCTTTTGTTGCCCTAGGAAGTTTTCAATGGGTAGGCATTTAATTCCTATTGTTTCTTGTGTTGTCATCTACTTGAGTTTTAAATATGCTTTAGTTTTTGACAAATATCATAAAATGATCTAAAAAAACCAATGGACAACATAGATTAAATACATAAATTACAAGAGATCTGGAAAAACCGAAGGACGGCATGGATGAAATACATAAATTACAAGAGCACCCGCATATTTTCCCATTGAGGCATGTAGTTAGTTTGTGTGGGACAATGGTTATCCAAGCCATTGTTTAGATGGCCCACATCATAGATAGATCAGGACCCCAAAACTTTCAAATTGGAAGATCCTAGCCGTCCAATCTTTACTTTTTTCTTTTTTTTTATCCTATTATTTGTGGATTGTTGGTTTATTCCATTTGGATGTATAATAATTGAAAGGTTATTGTATCCATTCACGGAAGTTATTTGGTCATGGTCCATCCATCATATGAGCCCAGCTCAATGATCCTGAAAACCAAATCATGAGTCCCACAAGGAAAAAAAACAAGAAGGAAAGAAAGAAAAAAAGCACCACCATGGGACCATTGTAAAATTCCCATAAAACCTTCTAAATTCACTCCATGTGGCCCACCTGGAGTTTTGGGTAACGATGGTTGTCAGATTTTCCCTTTATTCAGGTGAGACTCACCTTAGATAGGATAGGATATAAATACTGCATAAATGTTGGGAGAAAGTTCCATTCTCAATTACACACAAACCAATATTATAATTAAAAGAAAAATAGAAAAATAAAAAGCAAATCACAACTCATATATTTATGTAATTTTGTTTTGGTACATTTAGGGCATGTTTGGGAGCGTGGATTTGGAACCCCTGGATTTCAAATCCTTTTTGTGCGTTTGGTATCTTGGATTGTAAATCAGGTTTAATTCAAAAGTAGTTATGCATGATATATTTATAGGGGTTTGAATTTAATTACTAAATCAACTTTAACATCTCTTATTAGTGAGATATGTAATTTTGACACAATGGGTGTAATAAGCCAGTCTGGAATGGGCCACAAGCACAAGATCATATCTGAGTGACTAACTAACAAATTTTTAATCGTTGATTTACATGGATAATGTTTGGACGGTGCTGATCATCATTAATGGGTCATGTGCCCAATAGAATGATAGTATAGTGACACGCATATTACACCTACAACTATTGAAATGATCTTAGGTGTAATCCAAGATCTCACCGTGGACTTCAAACCCCCTAGTGGGATTTGAAACCCCGTTACTTTAGGCTTCCAAACAACTAGTGGATTTGAAACCCCCTCAAATCTCTCCAATCGAAGGTGCCAAACAACCCCTTATAGATTTATGCCAATCTACCATATTCAAAAGTAACAAATGAAGGAGCAATTCTCAATATAAATATAGATCTCTTTTTTACAACATAATATATATTATTCTAAAGAAATAAGATTTTACTATTTCACGTGAAATTATGAAAAAAGATAGTTAAATAATCAATATACCTTTTATGATCAGGCTCTGCAGATCTTAACACTAAATGCAAACCTATGGTTGGCAATTACTTGTGATGTGGGCTGTGGAATAGGCTTATTATTATTCTTATTTTTTTTAAAAAAAAGAAGTTAAAGAGCTGACAAAAAGAGGAGCACTTGATGGACGGACCCAAATCGTGGGGGATTTGATGGGGCCACCTGCTGTGGTTAGCTACTAGAGAACAATCAGGCCAAATCTTTGAAGCGGCACATGACCTGATCAAATCTCATTAGGTAGACATGGACGTTTGTGGTTGCGGTCCCCACCCAATCTGAATCAATCTTAGAGAGAGAGCAAAGGAGTGGACATGAATTGTGTGGCAATCCTTATATCACCACTGTCTATGGTAACCCGATGTGCCGGGATTTAATTAGGCCATGTACCACTGTCAGAAATGGACCGTTTGACTACTACTACGCCAACTTTCAAAGATGCTTTATGTGGGCCCCATCTTTAACAATGACAATTGGCCCAATCAAATCTCGCCATTTCTCGCAATCCATGTCGGAGGCGGAGAGCGACCCTTCCAACCCCTCCTTTGACTAAGACCAACCCATTACAACACCTGTTTCAAAACACCCAAAGCTCTATACCATCCATCAAGTTGTATATGTCAAATCAAATCAGTTCCAAATGGTGAGATTCATTATCTTCTCCCTACATACATAATATCAATTAAAAACTCATATAGGCCACAAACTGCTAAGTTCACACGGTGTGGCCCACCTAACTTTTATTTTTGTGATTTACACTTAACAGGTTTGATGAAAGATACACAACAAGGTGGCCCCACGTCTCATCTCCATTGTTTCAGGTGGTGTGGCTCATCTAAGTTGCTCATCTAGCAGATTTTTATTCTTGTGGCCTAACATGGATGGTTGAATCTGATAGATGGAATGGATTTTACATATACAAGATGGTGGGCCCCACAGACTTGAGTATTTTCTGCAATGCGCAAGAAGTGGACCCCACCACGAAGATCACCTGGCCCCCAAAAATCAGGCTAGTGATCCAGTCATCAGGCAAGGCACACCATGTTGGTATCACACGCTCAAGACATCTGATCCGTGCAAAAGGTGGACCCCACCTTGAAGATCACCTGATGGAAAAATCAATCCAGTCCGCTCATCAGGCATCCACCCCTGTACGTTTTATCAGATCGATGGCTGTCCATTATTTTCTACCGTGTGTGGTCCACCGAATGAGTCGAGGCTTCATTTTATGCCACAGTGTTCTTAGACGTGGGTCCCACCCCTTGGACGAGCTAGATGTTATATTCGAAGGCGTAATTTGGGTATTATCAACCCGATAATTAAAAGCCCATGAGGGCTAATGGGCCTTGTAACTGGACTAATAATTTTCAACCTTCAGCTAAATGAGCCCAGTGCACTAATAACCCCTGAAATGGACTACAACATGGTCTATTTATAATGGGTGCATTTGGAAGTATGATAAAAAAAACCACATGCGGCCCAATTTTGAGGCTATCACGATCGAGAGGCGGGCCGCCACTCGGGAGCTTGGAAAGAACTGTGGGAGATGGATGGGCTCATCGTCGTCGTTGATGAGTGGACTAGATTGAGAATCTACATGGTGGGCCCACCTAATGATCTGGTGTCCAGAGGTGAGAATCTGGCTTTTGAGGTATAGATCAGCGGATTTGTGGGACCCACATGATCATCTTACTCCAGGGTGCCACATTGACACATGTGGCCACAAGTACAGCTCCTCTCAAATGCTTCAATTTTACCAAGGGAATGTGTAACTTTTGGGCCTAAAATTTAGATAGGGGCCCAGCCCACATGCCCGAAATTCAGGCCTAGGTTCAGCTCATGAAAGTCGTAAGCATGATGCGACATCATGAGGTGAGCCACACCTCCGAATAAAAGCTATAGGAAATTAGATCAAGACGATCCATTTTCTAGTGGGAACTTTGGGCATAGGCCCAGCCCAAGAACGGCCCATGTAGTTCTAAGCCCAGTGGGCCTTGAGGACTACCTGGTCTATAATCAGCCGTCCATGTTGATACTAATGGAACTGATTATGTTATTTGATGGAGGAATGCTAATTCCAGATGCCCCATCACCAAACACAAATACACTACACACGGAAGATCCGGAACGTCCATTAGGTGGGCCCCACAGTGACTGTGTCTATAGTCGAAAAAAATTATCCACACTACTAATCAAGTCGGCCTATGGGTGTGAGAAGATATGGACGGTTAGAAAAATGGTAACCAATGGTCTACATTCATTGTGCATGTGTTGCTCACCTGATGAATGGGGTCCACCTCGATTTTTAGATAAGACGTACTGATTATTTTCAAGTCCTCGGCCTTGCTTGTATTAATTAATTATTATTTAATTTGGGTGGTTTGGAAATGTAGTGATTAAGCAAAGATAGTATTATATCTAGAGGTTTGATACAATGCATCCTCTCCTATTGCTATAAATACAATCGGGACTTTTATCCCTTGGATCCTGGGGTGATTTTTGATGATCCCAACCGTATATTTGATGGGCCTAATCTTAGATGGGGAATAACAAGAAAATCATTTCAAGGCCAACTTAACTATTTCCCATGCATAAGGAAGTTTTTATTAACCTTTAAATAATTAAAGAGTTGAAGTATTCTAATCTATTACTTCTTTTTTGCATCCCATCCATGTTGAAAGCGCCATCAACCATAGGGTTATAAAAAAAAGATCCAATCCAAAGGCGAAAGTAGCGATATAACCTATTGCAGTGCATTGGAAAGTATTCTAGCTAACCTCTTATGAGTAGCTTGCAAGGGAGATGTTTTGGCTGAGGTTTATCTCCTCCTCCACTCTTCTCATTTTAGAAATGCTTACCCACAATTAGTTTGAGGCCCATCATGGTGTTTGCATAATATTATGTTTACACTCGTTGTTGGCAAACCCTCATGGATCAATCGGATACTGCCATACATGCTTAATAATGGTTGAAATCTTACTTGCACAGCGAGTGTTTACACCTAGCCTAGTGTGGGTAGATCAAACAATTTAGGAGACACCACGTGCTAGCCATGCCAGATGTGATGTAAATGAACTTCAAATGTAAGAGTAGAGACTTACGCATGTGAGAGTATTAAATTCTAGAGTTTTATCAAAAGCAACTTTCACTCATATTAAACAAGCCTTGAGCATTAGATGTCAGGACCCATCAAAGCAAATGTTTGTTAAGCATTTGATGTTGAATTTCTACTAAAAGTGACTCTTTTCATATGTCAATGCCAAGTAACTTGAAAACCCTGGCAACTTTTCTATATAGGAGTCTAGTGATATGAGGACTATAAATGACACATGATGTAATAAGCGAGAATATATCTCTTGTACACGTGGCCATACACAATAGGTTACGCATATGCGAAGAATCACTGATATTTGTACAACCAATTGTTCAAGTCTTTCACAATGCCGAAGACTACGTAAGGCCATTGTCTCCTAAAAGCCTATATAAATAGTACTCCACTAAGAGCTCATGGACGGATTAACATACATCAATACAATTAAACCCAACTCTACATTGCTTGCCACCCTGGATAGTTATCTTTATATATATATATATATATATATAAAGTTTATCCCATCATTGTTGCTCATAACAAGGGGAGTAGTTTTTAGTCCTTAGTTTACTTTTCTACCTTTCATCTATGACATCCCACTGGATCATAAAAAAGATCGCTTAGTTTTGAATGGATTGCTGCATGACTTTCCTTGTACATGTTAGGTGATTCCGTTTATCATCTTACCATAAAGTTTGGTCAACACCAGATAACGAACATATAGTTGATTCACGACCATCTCATCATGTGCTTGGTTCCCATTGAGACCATGAACAAACTATTACCTCACTGGCCATGTCTCTATGTATCGAACGTCCACCCTCCATTGGTCATCTCATCATGATGCCTGATTTTCGATCGAGCAATAAATAGACAACTATACATCACAACCGTCCCACTTTGAAGCTTAATCTGTGATTGAGCGATGAACGAGTCATCAACCCTGAAGCCAATCGTGCTTATTAATTATAAAAATCATTTATAAAATATTTTTGACTTCGATCTTCTTTTTCTATTGTTTTTATTGTTAAACTATGTTAGCAATCACACTAAAAAAAAAAGTCCTGAACACAAGATAAAATTAATCTATTCAGAATGATTAGCCCCTACCATTCTATAAATCACTTAATCATTGTAACCATCAGTGTTTGAGAGGCCGGGTGAGCCTTTGAATTCGGTCTTATTCAATCCATCTCAACGCAGGGGTACCAACGTTCCATCAAACTTAAGTCGAATATAACTCCTGCATACCCGCATTATCTTAATTGCAGACATTAACCAAATACAAGCCCTTACTAACACTTGTGGCCTCGTATTTAACTGAATTGTGCAAACACATTCAGCGGATCTAGTAAAGTAGTCTCACCATAAAAGTAGGATGCCCAAAGTTGGTTCAATTCAATTATCAAGCAGGCCACACCATTGAAACAATGAACAACCACCCAAAAGCCTTCAAGTTCATGGGGATCCTATGTGGGAATCAACATGGTTTTTGGGATATCTAATTTTCATTTCATGGTACCATGGTAGTATTGAGAGAAAAGATCTCTTCTAAACCACACACCAATATTAAAATCCAAAGAAAACAAAGAAAAAGAAATGCAAAATATAACATTGAGATTTATGTGGTTTCCTTTCGGCCACGTCGATCCTTAATACTGAAGGTAAAAACAACAAAGCAACTTTCTCACATCACCATGTATATTACCCCAAAACCAAGTAAACTGGATCCATTATACCTAAAGGCAAAAACAAAATAGCAACTTTCAATATAATAATATCTTTCTCACATCAGAATGTATATCACCCCAAAACCAAGTAAAGTTTAACCAGAACACTACAAAATTATGAAAAACCTTTTGGACACGGTGAAGCCTCCCACACCCAAGTAAGGGGGCATTGCCCTTGCGACTTGCCATTGTAATATTGGATGACCAATGATACATCTCTAATGATCAGGCTTCATAAAATTTAATAATTTAAAGGTAAGATAGCATATAAACACCATCATTAGATCCCATTCGCATTTTTCCTCTTATAAGGTTGTAAGATTGAATTAATTGACTAAAAATTCGGACAGATATATTCTTTGGGTGAGTGAATGATTGCAAAATTATTATTTTCTTCTAATTCATTTGTTTAGATATTCTGTGGCCCACTTTATATCTAACAGCGTGTATGCTCCCACGGACGTGTGGAATTAAATGTTCTATAATTTTAGAAATGGTGGTGACTCTTCAAAGGTAAATATGGCATAGCTGCATGAAATTTTAGACCGTCCAAATCATTGACCTAAGCATGTATGGAGGTTCGCCAAAATGTTGAACCGAGAGTATAATATCAGCCATTTGAATTTGAATCCTCCCTATCTTAGTTTTAAGTATCCAATTGGTATTTATTAATTGAATGGTTAGGATTGCTTGATTAATGTGCTCTATCCACAATGGGCTCACGATTTGTATGGTTGGATAAAGGGACGCGGCTTGGGGGATACTTGACTGTGGGGCCTACCGTAATGTACGTGACTTTCTGGGTCCACGTCATCTATCCATGATCATACCCAAAATGAGCTGTCAAAACAGATGAACGGCGTGGATGTCAGGCACATGCATCACGGTGGGCCCCACAGTCAGGGATCGACGGCCTCGGTGGATCCCGGGGTCCACTGAAGCCTCATCCTGGATAAATGTGGTCTGGACTCCTATGATAGTTTGCCACCATTTTAAAAGTGGCAGTGACACTTCAACTCTTCAACTATAAGCATGGCATAGTTTCACAGCAATCCAGACCGTCCAAATAGCTAACCGTATGTGGATGAGCATACCCCATAAATTACACTGAAAAATATGTAATCACCAAAATTTACTCATTTTGAATTTGGACCATTCATTACTTTGCTTTTCACTGTTCTTTTATGGGCATCAATTGGATGGTTAAGATCGCTTGATCAGTATAATTTTATAGATATGCTCCATCCGTGATGTGTCCCACAATTTGGATGGTCTGGATAGCCATACGCGGTTGCCACATATGTGGAGGATAAGTAACCACCATTTTGAACTATCATGAGAGTCTAGCTCCTTTAACTCTCTTAAAGGTGGAGGTGACTCTTCAGCCTTCAACGGTGTGCATGGCATGGTTGGACAATAATCTAGACCGTCCAGATAACTGACCAAACTGTAGATGACCATAATCCAAAATTTACAACGGAAAAGATATTATTAAGCATCCAATTTTACTCTTTAAATTTGGTCCATTCACCTTCAACCCTTCATTTTATAGTTATCAATTGGATGGTTAAGATTGGTTTGATAATCCAAATAGCCATACAAAATTGCCACATGTGAGGAGGATAAGTCACCACCATTTTTAACATGCTTGATGAACAATCAAAGGACACGTCCCTTTACCCATTTTAGAAGCGGGCCAGACTCTTGAATCCTTCAACCGTATGCATGGTATGGTTGAATAGAAATCTAGACCGTCCAAATAGCTGGCCTACTGTGGATGAGCATAACCCATTAATTTTACAGCCATCAATTAAATGGTTATTGCTAATTGCTTGATCTAATTTTCTCATGTGTTGTAGTAAAACCTTCTTAATTACTATTCCTCTTAAGCTCTCCAAAATCTTAGTATTGTCTTTTAAGAACTGATCACCACCATGCAATGGTAACATACCATCTTTCCCACCAACATGCAACCTGAGAAGGAAATCAACACCATGAAAAAGGTAGGCCCACCCTCCTTGAATATCATGTTGATCCATTCAGTATGTTAGTTTCACCTATATATCAAGTCAGACTATTGGTTGTCCATTGATTGCAGTATTTTTGTGGCCCATCTGATGAATGGAGATGGCTTGTATGCTGTTGCCAGCTGACCTTCATGGTGGGCCAAACTATTCTAATGGCATTCATATCTTACACAAGTGACATGTTGGTGTATGTCAAAAATAAATTAGATCCAAAACTCCATGTTTGTGAGAAGTTTACCATGTCTATCTTTTTTCCGGGATCATTTTATAACAAGAGACCAAAAATGAGGTAGATCTGAAACTCAAAAAAGCCACACGTGAATAAATAAAATAAAATAAAATAAAATAAAGTAAAGCCTATGAGATTGAAAGACCACCATTGAAACATCTATATGAATACGAAGGTTTTGTCTTAAGCCAAGTTGTTTTTATTTTCTGTTCATCCCAATAGAAATAACCTTAAAATGGTTTGTGTGACATATAAACATCAAAGTGGACCCAAAAAGGTTTCATTAATGGTGGCAATTTTTTACCCAATATTTCTTCGGTGTGAGCCACTCGGGTTTTGGTTCCGCCTCAATATTTTGACCTCACGTCATAAAATGAGCTAGCTAGCAAGATGGATGATGTGTATTTTTAACAAACATCACCAAGGGTCCCACTTAGCTTTTTAGTTTTTGCGAAAGCTTTAACCACTGGTGAGGCTTAGGGTATAGGGTTTAAGGTTTAAATACAATGTATTCACATTCTTGAATCAAACCCTTGTTGTCAGTCAACCACATTTGTGTCTTGATTCTCCTACGACGACGACGATACTATAATAAGAGATTTGGTAATTCCACACGGCTATGGTATCCGTACAAGTTGACCATAAGCTCATGCGTCGCACAATGTGACTTGTGGTATTTGGGCTTTTCATTCCATGAGTTACATTGTTTATAACTCAAATTGTATGGTGACAGCCTCTATGGTTGCAGGACTCTATGGGGGCCTACCATGACTATTCCAAAAAATCTATCCACCTTAGTAATTTTTAAGTTGCCTTGACCTTTCGAAGATATGGATGGTTGGAAAAATGGTAGCCATTGTTCACCTGATGAATGGGGTCCACTTTGAATTTTAGGATAAGATATGCACTGATTAGTTTCAAGTCTTAGGCCTTGCTTGTATTAATTAATTGTTATTTAATTTTGGGTGGTTTGAAAATGTGTTGATTACTACTAGATAGTATTATATCTTGAGGCTTGATAGAATGCATCCTCACCTATTGTTATAGGTACAATTAGGGCTTTATCCGTTGGATCTAGGGTAATTTCTTGATGATCCAAACGGCTTATATAATGGGACAATCTTGAATGGGGAACAACATAAAAAATTAGTTCAATGCTCGCTTGATTATTTTTCTTGCGGGAGGATGGTCTAACTAACCTTTAAATAATCAAATAGTTGAGATATTCTTATATGAACTTGAAAAAATCTAAAAAGGCAAACAAATTCGAGAAGATGACTTATTAATTAATTAATTATTTATTTATTTTTAATTCAGTATGGTTGTATATAAATACAAATGAGTCCGGCTTAACATATAGGGTTTAGGGTTTAGAATATAGGGTTTAAAGTACACCATAAGTAGAAAAGTAAATTCATTGCATTCACTTCTTGGTACGTGAGAGAAGTTGAATCCGACCCTTGTCAGTCAACAACACTCATGTGAGATTTGATAATTCAACACGATGTAGGATCTACATGTCTGACAATAAGCTCATGTGTGGCACGATGTGACACGTGATAAGATGGACGGTGACGATCTCTACGGTGGCAGGACTCTACGGGGATTCTACCATGACTATTCCCTTGCCCAAAAATTCTATCCATGCACCCTTGTGGTTTTAATAGGCCATGAACATTAGAAGATATGGATGGTTAGAAAAATTAATGATAACCAATGGTCTACATTAGAGCCGGGCAAAATGGGTCCAATCCGGTGGATCCGGCCCGATTCGAACCGATCCGACGGGCTGGATCGGTGCGGATCGGGTTGTCTCATCCAAATCCGAATTTTTTTCGAATCGGGTTCGGGTTGGGCCTAACCCAACCCGATCCAATCCGTAATCCGATCCGGTTGGATCCGATTCGGACCGATCCGATCCGATCCGGATATTTTTAGTAATATTTATTCTTTTAAAATATTTTTTACTATTTTTAAAAACTTTTTAAATATTTTTTAATTTTTTGCTAATCTGAATCATGTCCAATCCGATCCGACTCGGATCAGATCAGTCCAGTGGGTTTTTGGATCGGTCCGAGTCATGTGACCCGGACTCGATACCGGATCGGATCGGGTTCGAGTCAGGCCAATAGTATTTCGGATCGGTCCGAGTTGGACCCAATCCGGTTCGACTCGGACCGATGCCCACCCCTAGTCTAGATTTATTGTGCATGTGTTGCTTGCCTGATGAATGGAGTCCACCTTGATTTTAGGATAAGATATACACTGATTAGTTTCAAGTCTTAGGCTTTGATTGTATTAATTAATTGTTATTTAATTATGGGTGGTTTGAAAATGTGGTGATTACCTCGAGATAGAGTATGCCTTGATGTTTGATAGATTAATACATCCTCTCCAATTGCTGTAAATACAGTCAGGACTTTTTCCCTTAGATCTACGGTAATTTTTCGATGACCCAAACTGCTCATTTGATAGGCTTATCTTAAATGAGGCATAATAAGAAAATTATTTCAATGCCATACTTGATTAATTTTTAATGTATAAGGATAGTCTTATTAACCTTTAAATAATTAAAGAGTTGAAAATTTTTAATCTGAACTTGAAAAATTTTAAGAAAGTCAAGTGAATTTGAGAAGATGACTAATTATTTTTCTTATATATTTTCTATTCAATCTGGTGGTGTATAAATATAGATGGAATAATACAAAATGAATAAAAAAAAAAAAAAAAATTTAAATGAAGAAAAACAATGAGATTACATTAAATCTCAGCAAACATGGAAAGAGATTAGCTGTAATTAAATAATTTCTACTACATTCCCAATAGAATTTTCTTAGAAAAAGACCCAATCCAAGGGCTAAAGTTGCTACATAACCTATTGCAATATGTTGGGGAGTATTCTAGCAAGCCTCATGCATGCAAGTGGATTTTTTCACTACGCTTGAAAGGGAGATGTTTTGGTTGAGTTTATCTCTTCCTCCTTGAGAAATGCTCACATATAGCAAGTTGTGTGTGAGGCCCATCATGGTGTTCTGTATAACATTCAACCGCTCTGGCAAGATAGTCCCACCATGTAAATGTGATGCCCTAATAGTCAAGTTGATCCATCCATCAAGTGGGCTACGCTAACAACAAACAACCATTCAAAAATCTCCACATTCATATGGGTCCCATCTAATGGTTGAATTAACCTATTGTGAGGGCATCCCATTTTCAGTGTAGATAATATGGTAGAAGGTGAGATTTGAGATCAGGTTGGAGGTAATGATTGAATCACTGGCCTAAAAATCATACAATTTTATTCTTCAGGTGGGCGCAATGGTTATAATTTTTTTTTTTTTTTTTCTAGTAATTTATTTGTTTTGATAAGCTGTGGCCCACCAGAGATAAGCAATATCACTACTTTTTATGTCAAAAGATCTAACGGTGACTCGGCCATTGGAAAGCTCAGAACATAGGATCAAACAAGTGGACATTAAGCAATTTTAAAGCTCGTGTAACTTTTGCATCATTTTAGAAATGGTGGTGACTCTTTGACGCAGGGATGAATATGATGAAGTCGATCACCGTCTTCCTTAGGGCTGAAAGTCGGGCGGGTTCGACAGACTCGTGACCGACCCGACAGTGGGTTGGGCTCGGGTAGGATGTATCGGGTTAGGTCTCAAGCTTGGGTTATATAAACACCAACCCAAACCCGATGGACATATAAGTTATAAATTATAATTGAGTGTGAATTGTCTGTATTGAAGGCATAGAAAATTCTAATGCCATTGGATCTCATTAGTCCACGCCATTTCCGATGACTCAAGCTAACAAGATACACCGGATGTCTCTCTCCCAAATATATATTCTAGCTTGTTTGTTTAGAAAATTTGAAGTTCTTTACAAAAGATAACTACATATATAATTAATAAAATCATAGGTACAAAAAATAAGGCATGCATTGAAATATAATAGACTAATGAAATAACGAAAGTATTAGCATGTATCCACTCAGCCAACCCGACTGAGCCCACTTGGGTTGGGCTTGGGTTGAGAATTCCCAACCTGAGGTTGGGTTGGATTGGGTTAGGGTTGAGGCATAGGAACCTTGGGTTGGACTAGAGTTGACCACCAACCCAACCCAACCCAACCCAACCCAACCCGCTTGACTTTCAACCCTAGTCTTCCTCAAGGATAAGTACTCCAAGTCCACAGAGCTTCTCTGGACTCCTCACAGATACTTCTCGAGTCCACGATGAAAAGAAATATAAATAATTTTAAAATATATCAAAGAAACTTGTTGATTGATTTATAAACGAGCTTACAACCCTTTAAATAGGGATACCGAGACTTGAAAGAAGTTTAGGAATTAAACTATAACTAAAACTCCCTAAAATTCATAACTTACTATAAATAGTAAAATTTCTATTTATAATAAGTGTCCTATGTGGCTTAACCATGTTATTCTCCTAATTATTCTAAATACATTTTCATGTTGGCGCAACTCCTAAAGACCAACGAATAAAGAATTATATCCAAACTAAAACTTACTATTTATAGTAAAAACAGAATTAAACATGGAATTCGATCGTCGATATGATGGACTCTTGCAAATTCAGCATGGGTAACCTGGCATATCCAAGTTGGTTGGCTAAAGTAGCTCATCCTACCTCAAAATCATATATGGTACGTCGAGTAACTCATTCTAGTTTGCAAAATATGACTATTTTAAGGTTCTGATGGTCTTGATGACTTATGCTTCTAATCAAGCTTTCTCTGATCCATCTTAGACATGAAAGTGTCCGCGACCTGCTTTACATCACTCTTGAGATCTAAATATGGCATAGCTGTATGGAAATTTAGGCCGTCCAAATCATTAATCCAACTAGGAGTGGAGGTTCACTAAAAAGTTGAATGGAGAATATCATACTAGCCACTCGATCGAAATTTGATAGCCCCTATCTTAATTACTTTTAATTAAGCATCCATGTGTAGCTACTAATTGGATGGTTAGGATTGATTGATCAATGTAATTGTAGAGAAATGCTCTATCTACGATAGACCCACATTTTGGATAGTGGGATAAATGTGGGGATTGACTCTCACGCTAGTTTGCCACCATTTTAAAAATGGCGGGTGACTCTTCATCTCTTCAACAGAATGATTGGGGCAGTTTCACGACAATCCAGACCGTCCAAATAGCAGACCGTATGTGGATGAGCATAACCCATAAATTACACTGAAATTTTGTAATCACCTAGTTTTTCTCATTTTGAATTTGGACAATTCACTACTTTACTTTTAATTGTTCATTTCTAGACATCAACTGGACGGTTAGGATTGCTTCTTCAGTGTAATATTATAGATATGCTTCATCTGCAATGTGTCCCACAATTTAGATGGTCTGGATAGCCATAAATAAGTGCAGCATACGAGGAAGATAAGTCACCACCATTTTGAACTATCATGAGGGTCCAACTTTTCAACCATTTTAATGGTGGAGGTGACTCTTCAACCTTCAACGGTGTGCATGGGACAGTTAGAAAATAATCCAGACCGTTCAAATATCTGACTAAATTGTCATTGAGCATAATCCAAAATTTACGTCCAAAAAGATGTATCTGTCCAATTTTACTCTTAAAATTTGAAACACTCGCTACTTTTCTTTCAACCTTTCATTTTATAGTCACCAATATTGGGATGGTTAAGATTGGTTTGATGATTCAGATGGCCTTACAAAAGTGCTACATGTGAGGAGGATAAGTCACCAGAACTTTCATAGGAAGCCTGGGGCCGAGTACTCTTGAACCACTCAACCATATGCATAGAGGTGTGCATTTGTGATCCGATCCGGCAGATCCGACCCGATTTGACCCGATCCGACCCGTTCCGAACAGAACCGACGGTCAAGATCGGGTCTGATCGGGTTGTGGTTTCCAGATCCGATTTTTTTTTGGGTCAGGTTCGGATAGACCTCTGTCCGGACAGACTCGACCCGAATACCCGAACCAATGGGACCCGAACCGCACCGAACAGACCCGAACAGATAGGTGGGCGGGTAGTATAAAATATATTTTTTATTTTTTACCCTATTTTTCCTAAAAATGGATGGACAGTGTGGATAAAACACATAATTGCATAAAATATGTTGATCAAGTCATGAGGACCCAGATGAAGGGAAAAAGTAAATATCAGCTTAATCGAAAACTTTTATAGCCTACTTAACATTTTTAATGGTCAAAATTCATTCAAAACTGTTTTCTATAATGTGGTCCACTTGAGATTTCAATATACTTCATTTTTTTTCTAATGACTTAAAATGATCTATAAAAATAAATGGAGGGCATGAATGAAACACATACATTATGGTGGGGCCCACTGAGCACGGACGTCCCGTGGCAATGGGAGTAGCCAGTCCGTTTCCTTTCCAGTCTCCAGAGTACAGCTGTACTCGTACCGTCTCGAGCTGCGTGTTGTACGGACGTTTCAAAGGAGATCAAAGTTATGGGCCCCACAGTGATGTATTTATCATATCTATACCGTTCATATACTTTTAGAGATAATTATAGAGTATTATTTGAAAAATAAATAATATCCAAAGATCATGTGGCCCACACCACAAATAACAGCATAGAATGATTTTCACTGTTAAACCATTCGTGTGGTCCACTCGATAGTTAGATCCATCTTATTTTTCGTCTCAAGCCTTAAGACGAGCTTGGAAAATAGATGAACGGTTTTGATATAACACATACCCTATGATTAGATCTGCTCACTTGGATTAAGAAATTTGTTTATTTCGTGCACGGCACGTTAAAATTATATTCAATATTAAACGTTGTACACGGATCATTGAAAGTTTTCTCATAGCCATGTGGGGCCCATCTTGATGTGTATATTTTATCTAAGCCGTTCATCAATTTTTACATATTATTTTAACCATTGAGTACAAAAAGTAATTATATTAAAGGTTAAAATAGACCACACCACATGAAACAATTTAATAAAATATATATATATACGAATTCTATCCAACCGGATCTGACTCAGTTTTACTAACCGAGTCGGACACTGTCCAAGTCACATAAACTGTGCATAGGATCTGTCCGAATCATGTGGCCCAGATTCGGGCACGGATCTGATCGGATACGGGTACAGCCTATGAAATTTCGAATCTGATCGAGTGGAACATAATCTGAACAGAACAGGACCGATGCACAGCTCTACATATGCATGGCATAGTTGCACAAGCAATCTAGACCGTCCAAATATCTGCTAACACTAGAAAATATGTAATCATCTGGCTATCTCATTGAATTTGGACCGGTCACTTTGTTATTTTTAACCATTAATTTTACAGCTATCGATTCGATGGTTATGATGGCTTGATTGCTCTAATTTTATATAAATACTCCATCTACAATGTGTCCCACAATTTTAATGGTCAGGATAGCCGTACACGAGTGTCATGACGGGCTTAAACAGATCTTGATAGCAACTCCATAAGGGTATTTTTTGTCATTTCAAAATAATAATTCTTGTGCTGGTCTTCCAAGGCATTCAAACAGGGAACTAGGTCATTCTCACGTGCTATTAGTAGAGGTCTACATCGAGTCAAACCGAGTCGAGTTGGCCTCGACTCGGCCACTAGTTGACCTCAGCTTGAGCTTGACTCGGCTCGGTCTTCGAGCCTGACTGGCCAGCTCGGCTAGGTTCGGTAAGTAGCTTAGGCCAGTTCGAGCTGAGTTCAAGCCAAGATCGAGCCGAGTTCGCCATCGCAGCATTTTCACAAACACCTAGACTGCACCTTCAAAATCTCACTATATTTGAGACAGTAGCAATGGTTTTATAGGTATTTTATCAAACACCTTCTAAGCAAAATAAAAATTAAGAAAAAAAAAAAAAGGGATGTTAGTTTCATAAACATACCTTCTTTGCCACCAGCCACACTTCTTTGAATTATTTCATCAAACACTTGGTGAGCAACATCAATAACAAAGTAATTGAGTCACCGAACTAGTTCAATCTGAGTTCGATTCGAGCTGGGTTCGATCTGAGTCTAGTCGAGCTAGGGCCAACTCGAACTCGGCTCGAACTCAGCTTCAAACCGAGTCGAATTAAACTTTTTCGAGTCAAGTCGAGGGAGCTAACCAAGCTAGCTTGGTTCATGAACACCTCTAGTTATTAGTAAAACCTTTTGACTAATTCATTTACATTTTCAAGGGTCTATCTAATTTCTTTCAAGAACTGATCACCCACGTGCAAATGGTGTCATACCATCTTTTCCACCAACATGAAACCTAAGCAGGAAATCAGTACCATAAAAAAGATAGGCCCCACCATGAAGTTCAACCTCCTTAAATATTAGGTTGATCCGATCACTAGGTGAGTTTCACCTATATATTGAGTTACACTATTGGTTGTTCATTGATTCCAATTTTGTAGCCCACCTGATGAATGGATTGGGTTATATTTTACTACCAAGTGATCTTTATGGTGGGCCAAAATATTTTAAGGGTGTCGATGTTCTATTCAAGTGGCATGGTACCATAAATTGTGGTACCTTACTTGTCGGTGATAAGGTTTCTTTTGGCCCAACTACCATGAGTTAGGTTTAGGTTATAGGGTTTAGGGTTCAGGGTCTAGTGTAGAATTTCCATCCATGGCATATGATGGGCAATTGCACTCATTTGAAAGAAAATGGATGCTAGAGGTGGGCATCGAATCGAGTCGGACCGAGTTAGGTCCAACTCGACTTGAACTGGCTTTGCGAACTACTTGACTCGAACTCGATTCGACTCGGACCAAGTCCAGCAGGGCTGACTCGATTCGAACCGATTCTTGGCCGGCCTAACTCGAATCGAGTCCGACTCGAACGGGAAAACCGAGTCGCATCGAGTTGGGTACGATTTGGATCGAGTCTTTTGTTTTTGTTTTTTTTTTTAAAAAAAAAATTATCAAAAAATTATAAAAATCAGTAGCTAATCCACGTCCGTCCTAATCCAAGGTAGGCCATGACCGAGGTCTCGAGCCAAGGCGGGCCATCGGTGGCCTGCATAGCTGCACCCGAGGTCCCAAGCTCAAATTAACACAAATATATATATAATATATATATATATATATATATATATATATTATATATATATATATATATATATATATAATTAACATATCTGATGAATGGACGAGGATGACTAGTGAAGATAGGGTGTTGGGCCGCAGACTGGTGTGGATTCTGATCAAGTTCGGTGCGGCGCCGGCTTAGATAGGGTTAAGGTTTGGGTAGATGAAGGGTAAATGTAAAATAAATAAATAAATAAATAAAATAAAATAATCAACTTTATAATACCCGATTCCGGATCGGATTGAGTTTCTATGTGACCCGAACTCGACTCGATCGGGCTTCAGATTCGAGTGGGTCTACTTGATCCGACCCGACCCTAGCTTTCGATTCAGATTGAGTTGGATCTAACCGGTTCGGTCAAGTTGGATCTGATGAGTCGAGTCAGATCCTGCCCACCTCTAAGGGAAGTGTATTAGGTATGGTAAGGGTACAACGTGTTTAGATGCGGTATATAAAATATGTTTAAAAGTTATTCGGTGCACAATAAAATTTATAATTAACAGCAACCTAACATCCAGTCAAATTCCGCCTGGTTTATTCGGATATTATTACAGTCAAAGGCAATACCAATAAATGTCAAAAGAAAAGTCGAGACTCAACTCTTGTCGTCAATCCGCAACACATGAGTCCCATTCTATGAGGACATTATACTCAGAGATTTGTTACATCCACGTGGCTGTGTGATTCGTACAAGCATACGATAAGCACATGCGTCATGTTGTGTGACACATAAGAAATTGATTTTTCATCTAAGAGTGTTTGAGTTTTTTAAATCTTGATAAATACTTATAAATGGGCCATTATTACTTCTAACATACCATTTGATGAGATAGGTGAAACTTTAACCTAAACAATGGTCTGAAAAAGGCGCTGTTAAAATAGTGGCTCTACCCTGATGTATGTGACTTATCCACTGAAAAATATATAGTCACGTAATTTATTTATTTTTTCATTTTGAATTTGGACCATTCACTGCTTAGCTTTTAATTTTGATTTATAAACATCAATTGGATGGTTAAGATTGCTTGATCGGTCTAATTTTATAAACATGATGCATCTCTAATGTGTCCCACAATTTAGATGGTTTGGATAGCCATACATGAGTGCATCATAAGAGGAAGACAAATCACAAGAGTCCAGCTTCTTCAACCATTTTAACGGTGGAGGTGACTCTTCAACCTTCAACGTGTGCATGGCATACTTGGAAAATAATCCAGACCGTCCAGATAGCTGACTAAATTATCTGTGAGCATGATCCAAATTTACGCGGAAAAAAGATTATCTATCCAATTTTTTTCTTAAAATTTGAAACACTGCGACCTTACCTCAACCCTTCATTTCATAGTTATTAATTGGATGGTTAAGATGGGTTTGATAATCCAGATAGCCGTACAAAAGTGCCACATGGGAGAAGGATAACTCACCACCATTTTCAACATGCAGGATGAACTTTCATAGAAGTGGGGAAGACTCTTCAACCTTTCAACCATATGCATGGCATAGTTGCACAAGCAATCCAGACCGTCCAAATAGCTTGTAACACCAGAAAATATGTAATCATCTGTCTATCTCACTGAATTTGGACCATTCACTTCGTTATTTTTAACCATTAATGTTACAACCATCAATTCGATGGTTATGATTGCTTGATTGCTCTAATTTTGTATGTATGCTCCATGTACAATGTGTCCCACAATTTGAATGGTCAGGATAGCCTTACAAAATTGTCATGACTGGCTGAAACAGATCTTGATGACTGCTTGGTGATCCATGAGGGTATTTTTTGTCATTTCAAAATAATAGTTCTTGTGCTGTTCTTCTAAGACATTCAAACCGGGAGCCAGGTCATTCTCACGTGTTATTAGCAAAACCTTTTGACTAATTCATTTACATTTTCAAGGGTCTATCTACTTTCTTTCAAGAACTGATCACCCACATGCAATGGTGTCATACCATCTTTTCCTCCAACATGAAACCTAATCAGGAAATCAGTACCATAAAAAAGATAGGCCCCACCATGAAGTTCATCCTTCTTGAATATTAGGTTGATCCGATCACTAGGTGAGTTTCACCTATATATTAAGTTACACTATTGGTTGTTCATTGATTCCAATTTTGTGGCCCACTTGATGAATGGACTGGGTTATATTTTACTACCAAGTGATCTTCCTGGTGGGCCAAAATATTTTAAGGGTGTTGATGTTATGTTCAAGTGGCATGTTGGCAGGAGAGATGACAGGGTACCATAAATTGTGGTACCTTACTTGTGGGTGATCAGGTCTCTTCTGGCCTAACTACCATGAGTTAGGTTTAGGGTCTGGCGTAGAATTTCCCTCCTTGCATATATGATGGGCAGTTGCACTCATTTGAAAGAAAAGTGACGTTAAAGGTGGGCATCGAGTCGAGTCGAACTGAGTTAGGTCCAACTCAACTCGATCTGATTTTTCTAACTACCTGACTCGAATTCAATCCGACTCGGGACCGAGTCCAGTAAGGCTGACTCGATCTGAACTGATTCTTGGCTAGCCTAACTCGAATAGAAAAACCGAGTCGGATCAAATTGGGTACGATTTAGATAGTCTTATATATTATATATATATATATAATATATATATATATATATATATATATATATATATATATATATATAATTTTATAATTTAAAAAATAAAAAATTTGTAAAAATCAATAGCTAATCTGCATCCGTCTCGATTTGGGGCAGGCCATGACCGAGGTCCTAAGCCAAGGCAGGCCACCGGCGGCCTGCACAGCTGCACCCAAGGTCCCGAGCTCGAATCAACACAGGAAAAAAAAAAAACATATAAAATTAACCTACTTGATGAATGGACGATAATGACCGGTGAAGATAGGGTGTTGGGCTGTTGACCGGCGTGGATTTCGATAGAGTTCAGTGCGGTGCCGACCCGAATAGGATTAAGGTTCGGGTAGATGAAGGGTAAAAGTAAATAATAATAATAATAATTAACTTTATAGTACCCGATTTCGGATCGGATTGAGTTGCTATGTAACCCAAACTCGACTCGGTCGGGCTTCGGATCCGAGTGGGTCTACTCAATCCGACCCGACCCTAGCTTTTGGTTCGGGTTGAGTTGGATCCGACCGGTTCGGTCGAGTTAGATATGATGAGTCGAGTCGGATCCCGCCCACCTCTAAGGGACGCGTATTCGGTATGGTAAGGGTACGACATGTTTAAATGGGATATATAAAACATGTTTAAAAGTTGTTCGGTGCATAATAAGATTTATGATTAACAACAACCTAGTATCCAATCAAATCTCACCGCGTTTATTTTGATATTGATATAGTCAAAGGCAATACAGTGAATGTCGAAAAAAAAGTCGAGATTCGACTCTTGCCGTCAATCCGCAACACTTGTGTCCCATTCTATGATGACATTATATTTAGAGATTTGTTACATCCACGTGGCTGTGTGATCCGTACAATCATACCATAAGCACATGCGTCATGTTGTGACACATGTGAAATTGAGTTTTTTCATCATGGGAGTGTTTGAGTTTTTTAAATCTTGATAAATACTTATAAATGGGTCATCTTTACTATTAACATACCGTTTGATGAGAAAGGTGAAACTTTCATACCTAAAAAACGGTCTGAAAAGGGTGCTGTTAAAATGGTGGCTCTACCATGATGTATGTGACTTATCCACTGAAAAATATAGTCACCTAAATTTTATTTTTAGTTTTTCATTTTGAATTTGGACCATCCACTACTTTGCTTTTAATTTTGATTTATAGAAATCAATTGAAGGACTAGGATTGCTTGATCAGTGTAATTTTATAAATATGATGCATCTGCAATGTGTCCCACAATTTAGATGGTTTGGATAGCCATTCATGAGTGCAGCATACGAGGAAGATACGTCACCACCATTTTGAACTATCATAAGAGTCCAGCTTCTTCAACCATTTTTAACGGTGGAGGTGACTCTTCAACCTTCAACGGTGTGCATGGCATACTTGGAAAATAATCCAGACCGTCCAAATAGCTGACTAAATTGTCGGTGAGCATGATCCAAAATTTACGCGGAAAAAGACTATCCGTCCAATTTCACTCTTAAAATTTGGAACACTGCTACCTTACATTCATCCCTCCATTTCATAGTTGTTAATTGGATGGTTATGATGGGTTTTATAATCCAGATAGCCGTACAAAAGTGCCACATGGGAGAAGGATAACTCACCACCATTTTCAACATGCAGGATGAACTTTCATAGAAGTGAGGCAGACTCTTCAACCTTTCAACCATATGCATGGCATAGTTGCACAAGCAATCCAGACCGTCCAAATAGCTTGTAACACCAGAAAATACATAATCATATGATTATCTCACTGAATTTGGACCATTCACTTCCCTACTTTTCACCATTAATTCTACAGCCATCAATGCGATGATTATGATTGCTTGATAGCTCTAATTTTATACGTATCCTCCATCTGCAATGTGTCCCACAATTTTAATGGTCAGGATAGCCGTACACGAGTGTCATGACTGGCTTAAACAGATCTTGATAGCAACTTACAATCCATGAGGGTATTTTTGTCATTTCAAAATAGTACTCTTGGGTTGGTCTTCTAGACATTCAAACAGCGAACCTTCTCACATCCTAGTAAAACCTTTTGACTAATGCATCTACACTCTCCGCGTGCGGTCTAAGTTCTTTCTTTCATGAACTCATCACCACCCACATGCACTGCTGCCATATCATCTTTCCCACCAACATGCAACCTCAGCAGGAAATCAGAACCATTAAAACAATAAGCCCCACCATGAAGATCACCTCCTTAAATATCAGAATAATCTGATCCTACGTGAGTTTCACCTATATATCAGTCAGATTATTAGTTGTCCATTGATTTTCAATTTTGTGGCCCATCTGATGAATGAACTGGATTTTATTTTGTTTCCAGGTGACCTTCACGGTGGGCCAAATATTTTTAAAGGTGTTCATGTCCTATACACACGTGGCATGTTGGTAGGAGAGATGATAGGGTACCACAAGTTGTGGTACCTTGCTTGTTAGCCATAAGTTCCATCATGAGTTATGTCTAGGGCCTAGGGCATGGGTTTAGGGTTTAGGGTTGGTGTGGAATTCCCCCACCTTGGCATACAATGGTCAGGTGTGCTTCCTTGAAAGAGAAGTGATCCGTAGGTGTAGAATTCTCCTCCTTGGCATTCAATGATCATGTGTGCTTCCTTAAGGAGAAGTGACTTGGATTAGGCACGCCCCAGGCACAATGTGGTGAGATTTGATTAGATGTTAGATTAGAAATGGGGTCCACTTAAACAATTGAAAGTTGTTCAAAACTCTAAGTAAGTCATCTCTGGCAGCGGGTTGACATCCAATCAAATTCTATCACAAATAAAGCAAATCCAAAGCTCAAGTGGACCACGCCACAGGAACAGTGGTCCATTATTGTTCACCATTGAAACTTATTTCATTTCTTGGGCCCACAATGATGTTTATTAATTTGTCATCTACCCATTCATGAGGTCACAATGACATAGATAAATGGAAAACATAAATTTCGGATGGATCGAAAACTTTTAAGGCCGGCCCACAAGAAGTTTTCAACAATAAAGATTCAATTCCCACTGTTTCCTTAGGTGTGGTCCATTTGAACTCAGGCCCTAAAATGAGGGGCAAAGGGATGAAAGGTGTGGATAAGTCACATACATCACAGTAGGCCCCACAGTTTTTACCCTTGGGTTTGGAGACCGATATAATTTCTAAATTAGGCCATTTCACACCCGTGGACTACCACATATGAAAACAAATAAATAGGTTAAGAGAGAAAAATATATTGTAACCGTTGATTTACTCTATATTTTGCGGCGCAAGAAATAGGAAATTATTTACATTTTTACATGAGGAAGATCCAAACATTATTTGGAACCTTATAAAAAGCTCATATTCAACAAGTTACCAAATGGGACCCCTCTTGTACAGACATAGGTGCTAGAAAAGTTCCACGGGCTCACCATGTATGTTGTTTATCCAATGGTTATGCGGTCCATTTTGGCAACTCATTTTAGGGCATGTGCCAGAAGTAAGTAGGTCAATATAAGATAGGCCATACGGCAGAAAACAGTAGTGCTGGAACACTACCATTAAACACTTCGTTGTCCATTTTGCTGGCTCATTTTAAGTATGAGTTTAGAAATAAGGTAGGTCAAATCTAATATATACTATATCGCAAGAAATAGTAGTGATTGAACACCTACCATTAAAAACTAATTTGCGGTGACAAATTTTTTGGATGAAGCTTATATGTGTTCTCATTGAGATCTGTGCAATCTTATCAACAAGTTAGATGACAAATAAACATTACAGAGAGCATTAAGAAGTTTTAAATAGTTTGGCGTTTTTATAACCTCCACCATTTTCCATGGTGGGGTTCTACTCGAGACTTGAATTTATCTCATTTTTGACTCATGTTTTAAAATAAACTAAAAATAAATAAATAAATAAAAATAGATGGACATCATCCCTCCAACAGCAGGTCCTTGCCTAACATAAACTCTTGTAATCAAACCATGTTCGAATGTCGCGGAGAAAGGTGGATTGGACCAGTCTTTTTCAATTCGTTTTTTTTTTTATTTCAAATCTCTCTTCTTTTGACCTATTTTCCCCTAATCGTCTTCTAGCATCTTTATAGGCACTCGAATTCCATTTGTCCTCTTCAGAAACATTGCATGACAATGTTTTTCTAAACACTGAATTGAAAATTGGCTCAAAATACACAAACGGTTGCATGCATGCATGCAAAGATGCAGAGATCAATGAAGAAAACCTCATTTTTCAACACGGTGTGTTTTAGAATAATGCTTTGTACTTGTTCTACTGAATTTACATCGAGTTTCATGTTGCGCGCTCTTTTATTAATTAAGATCAATTAGTGGAGAATGAGATTGGTATGGGTCATCGTACTGCCTTGATGGAAGTTCTTCCTTGAAATGGGACTATTGTTATTCCTTTTTGGAATGCATGTTGGATTCTCACCAATATTTTTCCTTGAAAGGAAAAAAGGGGCAGTAGAGGCGCGCATATTGCACGTAAAACAGATGCGAATTGCGTCCAACAGGATGCTAGACTCAACCTTGTCTGGTGCCAATGAAAAACTACATGTGTTGTGTAAGGTGTGGGACCCACGTCAAATGACAGAATATATCTCATTTCACGTGGGTCTTGTATGGTTTTCCATTGGTGTTGGATGAGGTGCATCTATAGCCAAGTTGTGATCCAATCTAAGTTCGGCAAAATCTTTCAATGAAGTGGCTATTTTGTTTTTTTTAAAAACCATTTTTGAAAATTAAACTGATATGGGATATGCAATGAAATGCAGTCTTTGTACAACTCGTCTAAAAAATGCCCAATGAAAGTAGCAATTACATAAAGCATGATATTATTGGGCCTCATGCATGTCCGATTTAAAGAAATTCATTCCGAATAAGGAAAAATTATCGTTTGAAATGTGGAACATAAATTAGTTGTACTTTTAATCTGGGCATCGATCATCACAAAATGCACAACCTATTAATCTTTATGTAATGTTAGTTCTGTAGTCAACCGACCTGCAAAGTAGGTCACGTACGTAGATTTCGTAAGAAATGCACCATTCTGGTACAAATTGTTATTTTAGAAAATAAAATAAAAATTAGTTTTAAATTTTTTTATTCTTATCGTATCTAGTTCTTTTTAGAGTTTCAGGACTTTTAACTTCTTTTTAAATTAGCTTGTAAAAATGTCAAAGAATTCTCTGATAAAATTTATCTTGAAAAATTAGACTTTAGAAGAGTTTTTTACTTTGAATAACTTTTAAACGAATTAGGAGTACTTAAACATAATATTGCTATTTTGGATAATTTCAAATTAAGTTTTGAATTTTCTTTATTAATGATGTATTGAGAAGTATTATACATTATTCAATAAATACTAGAATTCTTTCTTTTATATTTTTTAAAAGTCAAAAACTCTTCTTGTGCATTTCAAGTTTTAATCATTTGAAGAAGCTAGTATCTTTTTCTTATTGTTTCACACCCTTCCTAACTACAAAAGCTTTAATCATTAAGTTAACAATAAATTAACATTACTGCTAATTACTATCAATTTTATACAAAGTTTGGAGCCAACCCAAAGTAATTCTAGGCCGTTGGACTTAGTTGGA
>JAJHSJ010002355.1:0-80620 GCA_021015155.1 Magnolia officinalis | reverse complement strand
AAGTGAATGGATGGAGTGGAATTATAAATTACATCATGGTGGACCCCACATAGTATATTGTGTGTGCACTAGTGGTGGTGCACTGGCAGTGCACCGAACCCACTAGCACGTCAAACCGGGTTCGACCCATGTATTTTCGAAAAAGAGACCACTCTCTCTCCCCTTCATTTTTTTTTCCTCCACCCGTAGGGTATTTGAACGTGTACCAATCGATGACGTTGATCATAGCCCACCATTAGTGATCACATGTGTGATCTAAACCCATCCATCAGGTCCAGACGATGATTCTGAATCAACCCCAGGTATTTTCACCCTTCGGTAAACACACGTGTGCACTCGAGCACTAGCGCAAGCTGAGTTGTGCGCACGCTTCCGTTTACATCGTTATAGTGGCCCCCCATTTTGGATTGTTGAGACAATATGAACCGTTTATCTTCTAGAGAAGAGTTTCTTTGGACCAAACCCTAGCCCTTTCCACATGTTGTGCGCATCCCCACAATCTCTAGCACAAGCGGTGGTGTGTGCAACTGTTTTTCCAAAAAACAAAGTTTGTTTCTAGTCTACCAAGCCTGGTAATCCATGTGTCGGGGATTCTTCCATTCTAACCACACGTCAGGAGAATCCTAGCCCTTTGTTTTCGGGTGTACATCGCTTTTCCCTCCACGGAAAAAATTATTAGGATATCCATTTGAACTTATGTGAAATTTCCTTAGAATTAGGAAAAATCGAGAAGATAGAGACTTAAAAACTTTAGACTTCTTTGAATTTTTAGTGCGAGTCATTTGAACCTAGAACAAAAACTTTGGTTCCTTTGTAAACTACCAGAATAGTTTGTTTGAACTTAGAAACTAAACTTAGGTATCATAGGAGAAAAATGCCCCTACGATGTAATTAAGATCAATAAGAACATTCATGGAACTTCACTCTCAATGGGCATTTTTTTAGAGATCTAGAACTTTCCCAAAAAATTTCCTTAGTAATAATATCATCACATATTCAGTAAATGAAACAACTTTAGACATCTGAGAACTCCTTACTCATTGTATTGTATATTAGATTGAACGATAAGCACTCCTCCCTAAACTTAAGGAATTGTACTAGGAATTTGTCATTTGAATTCTCTAATACATATCTTTAGTTAGAAACAATATTCATAAAAAATTCTAGCAATTAAAAATAACTAAAGTTGGAGTTATAAATCTATGGGAAAGTTTTTAACCCTAAGACTAAGCATATTGGAACTAGATTTGAGAATCAAGATTAAATTTAACAAATTTCAAACTTCAATTTTTATGCAGAAACTGTATTCCTGAAAATTTTAGGTAATGCTTAGGAAATCAGAGAGTGTAGTGAAAGTGTGATGATTATTTGGGTCTGTTTGACATAAATTTCAGACACTTTTTATTGCAAAAATTAAAAATTACATGATAGTTTTCAAGAGCTTAAAATAATTGAGATCACAAATTGATGGAATTGTTTACGTGAAGTGTACACTATTTGATCCAAATTTTAAATCTTAGCGAATCTCAATTATCTCAATATCTTGACCAAGCAGAAGATCGAGATTTACTATAATTAGAATTGATATCAACGAATCCATTATTGATGTGTGGATTATTCAAACTAACAGCTACGACCCCAAGTACCGAAGATAGGCAAACATGTTTGGAAATCAGTTGTATATGACCGAGATCTAATAAGATCAGTCACCTATTCAGTCACTTGCACATCGTTGCTTAAGATGATCAGGCGATAGTCAAAATTAGTGGGGTTCGTCTTCTGCAAATTTATGGGGAACACCTCTGCCTTCCGTACGAAAAGACATTTTCAGTACAGATGAATTTATTATTATTATTATTTAAAAAGAAAATTCTTATAGTCGGCCACAGATAATAACTGCGGAACGTCTCTTTGAATGGAGAACGGTACTTGATACTCGAACTGAATCCAGCGTATAAGCATATACTCGAATTACAACTAAAGTTAACAATTACTTTGATTACTATTACAAAATACACTAGGGAATGTAAATAACACATAAAGTTAAAGGACAACACTCGTGAATATAAATGACAAATAAAGAAAAATAATTACATTAAGAAATATTGTAAATGATAGATACTTTAAAGCTAGATTTGATTTAGTTTGGCTTATATGAGATGACTTCTTATGCTCAATTTCTTTATTATTTATAGCTTTAACTTGGTCATTAGAATGCTTCTCATGTACTGATAGTTGTTATATAGAAATTTTTTTAGCACTACTGAACTCCCTGGATCTTTTGTTTCTTCGCTTGCGCCACCTATACTAATAACTACAACTCACTCCTTCTTTATTGGCTCAACAACGTTCTACTCCGCCACTATTACTTTATAGATAAGCGGCATCACTTAACTAGAAACGCGTTGCATACCTGCACAATTCTCTACGTTATTTTCACATATTTTAAATACATTAAAATAAAATTACACGTCACTCTTTAATCGGCTATTGTAGTAACGGACAGAACTAGGTACAACAAGGCTCACTCTCCATTCACTAGACAACATAAATTTCATAGGTACAACCAGGCCCACTCTCTATTCACCAGAAAGCATAAATTTCTTTAACAAGAGTGTTCGTTTGTAAGAATAAACAACAACAAATGGGCACCCAGTCTGTGGGCCCCATGGTTTCTATATCAAAGTGGGCCCAACGTAAGGGCCGCATCTAATCCACCTGAGTATGGATTTTGCTAACTTTCCATGTCTTAGAATCGAGGACAGAACCTGATGGACGGATTAGATTTTACATATAGTATAGATGGTAGGCCCCACACCTTGATATATGTATTCTACATGGGCTCAGAGGAATCGGGTCCATGCATGAGGTGGTCCCACAACTGATTCTAAAGATCGACCAGGTCCATTCATTAGGTTGGCCATACAAGTACGCTGAATGTTAACAGATCGAATTTAAACCGTCCATTGTTTTTGTACCTGCATTCTATTTTCGTGCCTGAAGTACTTCATGGTGGGGCCCACCTTGTGCAACTGTTGAATGTCCCGCACAAGGGACATGCTCGCACGTGAACTGGGGTGCATTTGAAGGCGGTAGCTGGTCAGTGCAGTTGTTGTATGGCACGAGCGAGACCACATTCTAGCTGTCTAAATTGTGAGTTATGAATAATTTCTTAAATGGTGGCATACAGATTAACTGTACACTGATTGTATGATACTAGCCATCCAATTGATGGATGATGAATGGACGGATAAATGATCTAGCATAAGGCCAACCGCAGACATTGAATTGCTAAAATCTAGCCCTCCAATAGATGGAGGGTGACTGAACGGTTAAAATTACATGACATAAGATGGCCGTGACATTGAATGGTTCAGATCAACCGAAGATCATAACAATAATGGTTCCTTGATTAGCAAACATGTACGCCACAAGATAGTCCAGTAAACATGATTTTTGAATTCTCTTACACAGTGGGCCCCACATTGTCTGCGTTCTAGATTAAATTATATTTGTATGCCACTTTAAACGTGGGGAATCACCACCATTTAAGAAATTATCGAGAATGCACAAATGAACAGTTTACTTTCCATTATTTATTTATTTATTCCTAGAGGAACTAATATGTCTACTCGGGTTTTCAGTCACCTCTAATACGACTCATGTTTTTAGTAATCCATACCATTGGTCTATTGTGCCCATCCGTGGATGGACGATGCCCCTAAAATCTCCTCCATCCGATCACCCTAACCTTCAGATCTGTTCCTTAAAATAGACGGCTAAGAAGAGAAATACAACGTAATCGAATGGAATCCACGAAAAGATGGTGTGCACTGCTAACCATGGCCTCACAGAACTGAAAACGCGTGCAGTCATCAACCAACAGCACTCAACCGAACCTTCCTATAGCGTACTGAGTAAACTCTGTGGGGCCTACTGTGATGTATGTATTTTATCCATGCCGTCCATCCATTTTATCATCTCATTTTATTGCATGAGCTCAAAATTGAAGCGTATAAAAAGCTCAAGTGGACCACACTACAGAAAACAGTGGGGATAATGATATCCACTATTGAAACCTTGCGAGGGCCCATAGTTATGTTTATTTATAATCCAAGCTGCTCATAAGGTCACACAGACATGGATGAAGGGAAAACACAAATATCACCTTGATCCGAGACTTCGGTAGCCCTCAAGAATTTTTCAACGGTATGAGTTCAATTGCCACTGTTTCCTCTGTTGTGGTCCACTTGAACTTTAGATATGCTTCAATTTTTGGATCATGCACTAAAATTAGCTGATAGAACGGATGGATGGTGTGGATATGACGCATACATCACAGTGGGCCCCACAGAGTTTACTCAGTAGCTCGTGTTTATTTTCCTAAATACGTTGGTAATTACTTGTAAATCATGCCTAATGATTTATAGCCTTGCGTTTTCTAAAATTGAAAATACATCAGTTAGCTGCAGCCAATTCAGGAGTGGATTAGGTGCAGCCTATCCTCACCCAACATTGTCTAGCCCTGACCGTGGGCCTATCTTGATCTATGTGTAGAATATCCACACCGTCCATCTGTTTTTTCAGCTCATTTAAGCATATAAGCCCAAAAATGAAGCAGATAGATATTTTAGGTAGATCACGCTACGCTCACCATTAAAAACATCCTAGAAGCAGATGGATATTTTAGGGGGACTACACTGCAGCAAACAGTGGTGATTGAACGCTGTGGATAAGGTCAATAACCACCGGTTCCTGTAGTGTGGTCCACATGAGATTCGAATCTGCTACCTTTTGGGGTCATGTCCTTTTTTTTATTATTATTATTATTTTAACACACGCGCACACACACTCACACCTTATAGGATTTCACCACCTATGGTACTCGAACCTTCTGGGTCATGTCCTAAAATGTCACGGAAATAGGATGAACGAAGTAGATATACTACCCCACGGTCAGGGTAGCACTTAATCAACTCCCTCTCTCTTCCACCTAGATGAAATGAAAATAATAATAATAATAATAATAATAATAAATCAACGGTCAGTACTCAGCAAACCAACACGCCCTTAATTACTAATCAATGGTCAAAGTGAGGAGAAAAAAATAATAATAATAATCAACGGTCATGACTCAGTAAGCTAATGTCCACTAATATGAAGGATGACCAAGGCACATGATTTGATGTTCATGATCTATCTAGAGTTGATCCCACCATCTAAAAATTCCCATTAATATGCAAATATGACTAGTTGTTAAATCCAATTTCGTCTTATCAATCATCCATAGTAGACCAATCAATTTGAACGGTTGGATTGAATTGTATAAAGAACGCCTAAAGAATTTAAGAGTGTAGGTATATGACCCACCACGCTGCATGAGTATCCGAGGCTAGGTTGGCAGATGTCTATGAAGATGGGGTGGCTTCGGTGGATCTCTGACTGTGGTCAAGGGCGGCTAAACATTTTTGGGGGCCTTAGGCAAGTCATAAAAAGGAGGCTTTTTAGTTTAAAAAATAAAAAATAATAATAAATTTAAAATTAAACTATAAAAGTTAATAAACTTTTATATTCAAGTTTATCCAATAAATCAGTTTCGATATATAAAATTACTAAACCGTTTATAAGGTGAATCCTAGATGGATGAAAGGAAATCATAAATATCAGCTTATCCAAAATTTCTGCCACATGTAGAAAAGTTTTTAATGGTGAGCATTCAATATCCACTTTTTTTCTGTGTCGTGGTCCACTTGAGCTTTGGTTCTGCTTCATGTCTTTTCTAATATTCTAAAATGGGATAATGGGATGAAGAAACGGATCAACGGAATAGATACAACACATATAATAATGTGGACCCTACAGAGCTCAGGGCTACAGGAATACGCAATCAGCGTCTATTGTGAGAAAAATGAATTTAGAATTGTATCGTACTCTAGCAGTGTTATAGTTAATAAATAGGCATTCCTAGATTGTTAATATAGCATATTTTGCCTCCATCCAAACTGTCTAAATTAGGTGATTCATTCTAGATAGGCTAAATTACAAAAAATCCATTGATTTAACTATTCTATCTTCCAATTAGTGGGAATTTGTATGTTGAATTCAAATAATTTGTTTAGTGTACAAGAATCAACCAGTTAAGAGATCCATTCATTGTGTGTTTTTGTTTTTGTTTTTGTTTTTCATGAACCATCTAAACTAGGACCCACTTTTATATCTGTTTAATTTAATTTAAAAATATTCACAGGTTGCAATTTCTCAGTGCATATGTATAGATTACCAGACGCTGTTAGAGTATTAAAAGCCTGTTCCTATGATATAGGGCCTTCATAAATAGGGGGCTTTAGGCGATTGCCTCACCTGCCTACCCCTTAGAGCCGCCCCTGACTGTGGTGCCCAACTTCATATATGTTCCTTACATCCACGCCGTCAATTCATTTTAACAGCTCATTTTGTCACACAATAGCGAAAGAGAAGCAAATCCAAATCTCAAGTGGACCACACCACAAAAATCATTAAAAAATTCATGGGATCTGTAGATGTTTTAGATGCAGCTGATATTTGATCTTTCCCTTCATCCAGGTCTATTTGACCTTATGACAGGTTGGATGGAAAATATACATCACGGTGGGCTCTACCATCAGTGCTTCCTGGTGAGGCCCACTTGAACATTGGATCTGTCACATACCGTCAAATAATCTGCAAAAATGAATGGATAGGGGAGATAAAACCAATACATCAAAGTGAGCCCCTCAGAGCCTATGTCTGGACTAGTCAGTCGAGGCCCATTTGCAGAACTTTAAGAGCCTATTTGGCCAGTGATATTAAGTTGTATTAAATGGGATTGCATTGCTAATCTCACTTCGAAATGGATTAAAGTGAACTTTATAGACTTTGGAAAATAAACCTTATGTTGGAAAGTGTGAAATGGGATTACAAATCCTGTGGATGATGAATTTTCCCTTTATCCAAGTGTTGAGGGTCAAATATTGCATATTAGACCTCAGTTATTACCGGAATTATAAACATGCCACCGTTTAAAAGCCTAACTTAATCGTGTTTGTGATGCAAGGTACATTTGCAAGTGTGGACTACAAAAAGGTGCTAAAAGTGTATATTTGATGCTCTGAAATCACCACAGCAAGGGACGGACTCCAGAGGACCGATATTGAAGAATTTACACGCCAAGGATCCAAGAAAATCAAGCCGTTCACGTTAAAGAGGCCTGAAATTGGTGCAAAATGCAAGATCACATGGTTCTTGCCATCCGATTGACTCGAAACTTCATACATGTGATGGGGGCCGTAAATTAACCGTACATATTAAATTTCAGTCATTGAAGATCTCGGAAAGTGGTCCAACAGACAGATCAGCCCATTAATCTCCAATTTGGGGGCCACCTGATATTTGGAACTGCCTCAACTTTGGTATTGATGGCTAAAATAATATGAGAAAGAGGATGGACGGTGTAGATTTCTCGTAAACATCACGGTAGGCCCTGTGTATGAGGAGTGTGCACACTGCACACATGCACTCCCGCACCGCACCGGTGCAACCGAGGTCGGTCAGCGCCCGCTGACCGACGCTATTTCGAAAAAAACGTAAAGACGCACAGCGTCTTCTCCCACTGACGTCGGTTTTGCGTAGTGGGGCCCACTCGTCGACTGAAGTAAAAATCAGAACCGTTTGTTGTGTCGAGAGGGGGGGCAGGTGGACTTTTGGTCCCATGCATACGAAAACACGTGGATCGTCGAAAAACGCCGGATGGACGGTGAATTGATTTTATACAGTGGACCGCACAAAAACTCCATGGAAACTACTCCTTCCTGACTGAAATTGTGCCAGGAATCCAAAGAACGGGTCGGATTTCCACTAATGTATCACTGTGGGGACCACCGAACACGTCAGCGTTCGGTTTTCGAATCCCAAAACGGAAACTGCCGTTTTTCTGCGAACGGACGCTGTCCGTTTTTGCGGGAGTTTGTGGACCCCACCCGTCACCCGTACGGCTAATCCAAGCCATCCACCGTGTAGAGGGCTTCGAGAGCTTCAAAACCATGCTGATATTCTGCTCCCATGCATACACACGTGTGCGATACAGAGGCCACAAACGGACTGCCCTGCAATGTTCAAAACTGATCTTTTCGTGATTTCTTCTCTGGGCCGCGTCAATGGACATTCAAAACCACCCATTCTTTACTAAAATTTCGTTCTGAATACAATGGACGGGGTAGATTTCCCAGAAAATACTTCTATGGGGCCCACCGATCACGACAGCGAAAGGGTGCGAAAGGTTTCGCACATATTAGGAAATCCGGTTTTCCAGGCGATTGTGGGCCACCATCTTTGATCATATGGTAGATCTGAACCTTTCATCATGTAGAGGATCCAAGAAAGTCCTAAGGGACGGTGTTGTTTTGGAATTTGAGCTAGGAAAGTGTCGTGTTTCGAGGCCCCGAAGTTAGCTGCGAAAAGACTTTCGTTGCGCGTGTGACAGCTTTCCAAATCCGATTTTCTCCACTCCAGCAGATATAAAAAGGGTTTTTGGACGTGGGGAGCACATTATCGAAGGCCTTGGACGAAGAATCTCATGTGAGAGAGAGAAAGACAGGGAGAGAAGAAAGAGTTTTGTTGTTTTCCTTTGGTTATGCTTTTCTTCTCAAATTTCTGATGAGATCTAGCCCATTCATGTGTGGCTAAACCTCTTAGCTAGGGCTAAGAGGTGAAGCTTATGGCGTGATGGGACCGATTTTATGGTGTTGATTTATGGTTATGAACTGACGTTTGGTTTTAGTTTGATTAATTGAAATAATCATAATTTTTAATGATTTGTTGTGACTTAAATTACAATAGATCTGCGATGGCTTTGAGTATTTCATTCTTCTTCATATTTTGATTGTGAAATCAGGAAACCCTGTTGTTCACCATTGCCCCTTGGACATGGTTGGATGATGGAATTCTTCCTAACATTCACACATCTTCTGATTGGTTATGGATTGGTTTAAGTTCTGTTGATTACCTTGTCTCATGGGCATGGATTTGTGATAGAATCATATCTAATTCTTATACCTTTCGTCTATTTGAAAACTAGATCAAAAGGAAGTTTACATTGATTTTCAGGTTATATCTTCCAACTAGATGAAGATGGGACTCGAAGTCTAGTTGAGTTCATGAATCGACCATAGATCTCCCTGATCTCTACAAGTGGATCCTCTGAATCCCTAGTTTCCCTTTCTCTGAATTCTTAAGTTTAGATTAATAATTCACCATTATTCCTCAAATCACAATTGGTTTAGATTACATCTTAGTCTAGTTCTAGTTCTATTTAATTTCAGACGACGTACAGGTTTCAGTCCCTGTGGATTCGACCTCGGTCTCACCGAGTTTATTACTACATCACAACCCTATACTTGGGGAGTGAACAAGTTTTTGGCGCCGCTGCCGGGGATTGACAGCTACGTTTTCTGAAGTTAGCTCGTTTTAAGATTAGTTTAAGATTAAGACTTTTCTGATTTTTAGGGTTTATTTTTAGAATTTTCCAATTCCAGGTTTTCCTTTAATTTTTAGAAATTTTCTCTCAAGTAACTTTCTACTTTAGATAGTTTTCCTTTTTTAGAAACTAACCCAACTTTCTTATTTTGTAGGATTCTGAGATATGTTTCTAAATTGGTAATTTCTCTTTCCTTGCTATTTCTAGATTAGGATTCCTTTTTAGTAAGTTTCTAATTCTAACTCTTTTAGAATCTAATTTTGTTTCCTATTTTATTCTCTTTAGAAACTAACTTTCCTGTTTTGTAGGCCTTTTAGAAATTTCTAATTTGGTAAGCTCTTTCTAAATTCTACTTTCTATTTTTAGAATTTCTGTTACTAACTTACTTTATAGTTTAAGAACTTTCCTCTTTTGTTTTAGAAATTTTATACTCTCTTAGGAATTTCTCTTTTTCTAAATTAGAAACTAGTTTACTGCTATTTCTCTTCTTAGGATTTTCTAATTTTAGGTTAGAATTTCTCTACTTTCTATTTTTAGAACTTTTCTATTTCTAGGCTTTCATTTATTTTAGAAATTCTTTCCTTTTTAGAAACTCACATTACTTTTTATTTTAGGATTAGGATTTCTAATTTAGAACTTTCTAACTCTAGGTTTAGAACCTTCCTCTTTTGTTTTTAGAAACTAGGTTAGTTATTTTCCTTTTTAGAGACTCTTTCTAATTTTAGAAACTAACTCATTCTTCCTTTATTTTAAGAAACTTTCTAATTATAGGTTTAGGAAACTTTCCTTTTCTAGAAACTAACTTTGTTTCCACCTTAGAATTTTCTAACTTTAGAATTTCTATTTTTAGGAACTAATCTCTTTTGGTTTCTTTTTGCAGGATCTTAATTTAGGGACTCCAATTTGGTAACTTCCTTCCAACCCTCTCTTTCTTTTTAGATTTTTATTCACCTTCTTAAGATTAGGTTTAGAATTTGTTTGAGGGTTGCGAGTGTTTCATGCCCAAGTGGGCTCGTGACAACACTCGACGTCTCTTGACTGAAGGAGGATTAGTTGAGGGGTTAACTATCCATCGCAGGACTAGACACCGCTCGAATTTCCCTGAGTTAATTGAGGATATGGCTAGAAATCAACCTCGTCTACGCCAACCTAGGGTAGAAGATGTCCAGGTGAGAATGAGGTGCATCAAGCACCCCCGCCTCGTACCTTACGAGATTACTTACAACCGGCGGGGGTGAGTACGCCCTCATGCATGGTTTTTCAGGAGAATGCAGGACATATGGATATCAAGCCAGGAGTGATCCAACTCCTTCCTAAATTTCATGGGCTTGAGTCTGAGAATCCATATCTACATCTGAAAGAGTTCGATGAGATCATGACTACCCTATACATTCCTAACGTGTCTGATGACACGGTCAGGTTAAAACTCTTTCCTTTTTCTTTGAAAGAGAAAGCCAAGACGTGGTTACATTCACTACGTCCTCAATCTATTGGCAGATGGAATGACATGACAAGGGAGTTCATTAAAAAGTTTTTTCCATATCATAAGACGAACACCCTTAGGAAGTCGATCATGAACTTCGCCCAAAGGGAAGATGAAACATTCTTCCTATGTTGGGAGCGGTTCAAAGATCTTGTCAGTTCATGCTCACAACATGGTTTTGAAACGTGGCGCATCACGAATTTTTTCTATGATGGACTGACATCTCTCATGCGCCAATTAGTTGAGACAATGTGTAATGGGGAGTTTATGAATAAAGGTGTCGATGAGGTGTGGGACTACTTTGATAAACTTGCTGAGAACACACAAACATGGGACATCTCCCCTAGACCGAGTACTACGCTTAGGCCGACTCATTCCAAAGAAAAAGGTGGATTGTACCTCCTGAAAGAGATGATGATATTAACGCCAAGGTAGTCAATCTCACTCGAAAACTCGAGGCCATGGAATTAAAGAAGGATAAGGCCAAGGAAATTGTTTATAGTATTTGTGGTTGCAACATTCACACTACTGAGAATTGCCCAACTATATCTGCCTTTCAAGACGTATTGAATGAGCAATCCAATGCCGTAAGCAATTACCAAAGACCTTTCAGTGGACCTACCTCTAACACATACAATCCTGGCTGGAGAAACCATCCAAACTTCAGTTGGAGGAATGGACAAACCGCTACACCTCAAGGTTTCCTAAATCAAAATCCAACTCAAGAGAAACCTCAAGAGGATTCGGTTCTGAAACATTTTCAAAAGCAAGAGCTTTTCAATCAGGGTATGCTACAGGCCTTTCAAGACCTTACAAAAGCAATACAAGAACTTAAGGCTGAGAATGCGATTGGGAACAAAGGGAGCTTCCCAGCTCAACCTCTTCCTAATCCTAAACCGCAATATGAAATTAGCGACCCAAGCTCTTCAAATCAGATGGAACAAGCTAAATCCATCACCACTCTTAGGAGTGGAAAAATCATTGACAAAACCATTCCGGTTAGGGCAGAAAAGTCTAAGGACCTGGAAGTGGATAAAGAAGATGGATCTAGCCATGCCCCACTAGAGTTAGAACCGGAACCTCAAGGAAAGCCGGTTGCTCCATTTCCCCAACGGTTGGCTGCACCAAAACCTCTCTCTAACTCTCAGGATATTCTAGAGGTGTTGAAACAAGTGAAGGTCAACATTCCTCTACTTGATGCCGTGAAACAAATACCTTCCTATGCCAAATTCTTGAAAGACTTATGTACGACCAAAAGACGGCAAAATATTCAAAAGAAAGTCTTCCTGACTGAGAAAGTGAGTGTCATTCTAAAGCAAGATGTGTCGTAAAAATTCAAAGACCCCAGTAGCCCAACCATATCATGTGTAATTGGGGACTATCGAATTGATCACGCACTTCTTGACTTAGGAGTGAGCGTTAATCTTATTCTCTACTCGGTATACAAACAGTTGGGTTTAGGTGAATTAAAACCCACCTTAATTACACTACAACTTACTGATCGCTCTGTTCGTGTACCAAGAGGAATAATTGAGGATGTGTTGGTCCAGGTTGATCGATTTTACTACCCAGTAGATTTCATCATCCTGGATACCGAACCCATCAACAATACAAGCACTCAGATTCCCATCATTCTTGGTTGCCCATTCCTTGCCACTTCAAACGCAATTATCAATTGCAGGAATGGTGTCATGAGTATGTCTTTCGGGAATATGACATTAGAGATGAATATCTTTTTCAACACTGGCAGACGGGTAGAGGAAGATGATGATATCCACGATATTAACATGATCGATACTTTCGTGGAAGATAGGACACGCCTTACCTTATCCTCTGATCCTCTAGAGACGTGCCTGGCCCACTCCCATGAGTTTGATGATGACATAATTAGGGAGACGTGTGCCATGCTTGATGCGGTACCGGTACTTGAAGTTAACCGGTGGAGGCCACAATTTGAAAAGTTACCCCAAACTGATGAAGTGCCTCTACCGTCTAACCTCAAGCCACCGAAGCTTGACCTAAAACTTTTGCCCTCTGATTTAAAATATGCATACTTAGGTCAAGATGAGACATACCCGGTGGTGATTTCTGCCCACCTTGAGAAAGAACAAGAGAGTATGTTTATATCTACTCTCCTGCAGCATAAGGGAGCCCTTGGATGGACAATCGCGGACCTCAAGGGAATCGACCCCTCGATTTGTACTCACCGCATATATCTTGAGGATAATGCGAAGACAGCTCGGCAACCACAACGTAGACTAAATCCAAACATGAAGGAAGTGGTTAAGGCCGAGGTTCTTAAACTATTGGATGTGGGTATCATATACCCTATATCTGATAGTCAATGGGTGAGTCCAACTCAGGTGGTTCCTAAAAAGTCCGGGATCACCATCGTAGCCAATGCCAACAATGAACTCGTGCCGACTAGAGTCACTACTAGTTGGAGGATGTGCATTGACTACAGGAAATTAAATACCGTCACGAGGAAAGACCACTTTCCTTTGCCCTTCATTGATCAGATCTTGGAAAGGTTAGCTGGTCATTCCTATTACTGTTTCCTTGACGGGTATTAGGGCTACAATCAGATAGAGATCGCCCCTGAAGATCAAGAAAAGACTACGTTTACATGTCCCTATGACACCTTTGCTTACCGAAGGATACCTTTTGGACTATGATGAGCATATTTTCTGACATGGTGGGGCAATATTTAGAGGTCTTCATGGACGATTTCTCTGTTTTCGGTTCATCTTTCAGCGAGTGCTTGGAAAGTCTTAAATGTGTGCTGAAAAGATGTGAAGAAAAGAACTTGGTACTTAATTGGGAGAAGTGTCATTTCATGGTTCAGAAGGGAATTGTCCTTGGACACATTATTTCATCCAAAGGAATCGAGGTGGATAAGGCAAAGATCGATCTTATCTCTAACTTACCTCCACCCAAGAACATAAGGGACGTGCGATCCTTCTTAGGACACGCCGTGTTTTACAGAAGATTCATAAAGGACTTTAGTCTCATCTCTCGTCCTCTATGTAATCTACTTCAAAAGGATGCACCATACGAGTGGACTGAACCATGTCAGGAAGCTTTCACTAAGCTTAAGGGCATATTGACTAGTGCACCCATCATACAGCCACCTGACTGGAGCATTCCTTTTGAACTTATGTGCGACGCGTCTGATTATGCTCTTGGGGCAGTTCTAGGCCAGAGAAAAGATAAGAAACCCTACGTTATTCATTACGCAAGTAAGACTCTAAATCCTGCCCAAGTGAACTACTCGAGTACGGAAAAGGAACTCTTAGCCGTAGTGTTCGCCTTGGACAAATTTAGGTCCTACTTGATCGGATCCAAGATCATTATTTACACTGATCACGCAACACTTAAGTATCTCCTGTCTAAGAATGATGCTAAGCCCCGCCTGATAAGATGGATCCTCCTACTCCAGGAATTTGACCTTGAGATAAAAGATAAAAAGGGAGTAGAGAACGTAGTGGCTGACCATCTTTCTCGCCTTAATCCTTCTGATTCCTTTAAGACGACACAGATTAATGACATGTTCCCTGACGAACAATTGTTCAGAGTCTCCCATTCGCCTTGTTCGCTGATATCGCTAATTATCTTGCCACAGGTTCCATACCGACACATTGGACTACGCAAGATAAGAAGAAATTTTTCACCGAGGTGCGCAAATATTGCCCAGACCAAATCTTGAGGAGATGTGTGCCAGTCAACGAGCATCAGAGTGTCATCTCTTTCTGTCACTCACAGGCCTGTGGTGGTCACTTTTCTGCAAAAAAGACCACGGCCAAAATTCTGCAGTGTGGCTTCTATTGGCCCACTATGTTCAGGGCACTACCAAAAAAACGAGCAAGGGCTACGGATGATTGAAGTCTTTAGCTACGGATTTAAACCGTAGCTATTTAGCTACGGATTAAATCCGTAGCTAAAGACTCCAATCATCCGTAGCTTTTGCTCTAATTGATGGTCTCATACAAGTTCTATGGGGGGCCCACCACAATTTTTGTGTTCAATCTAAGCCGTCCATCCATTTTGACACATAATTTTAATGTGTTAGCTCAAAAATTAGAAAAAGTTAAAGTTCAAGTGGACCACACCATAGGAAACAATGGAGATTAAGTGTCTTTTGTTGATTTGTGGTGTGGTCCATGTGAGTCTTCTCTTTGCCTCATTTTTTTCGAATAAATTGTAAATAATCTCTGAATTGAATGGAAGGCACAGATGAATGATATACATCATGGTGGGCCACATGGAAGCCCCCTAACATCACCGTTCATATCCGTTCGGCGGCCGCGTGCACAAAAAAAAGGCCCCCGCCCACTGCTATTTTCATCTCGCGCCCCACCTCTCTCTCTCTCTCTCTCTCTCTCTCTCTCTCTCTCTCTCTCTCTCTCTCTTCTCTCGCTCCTTTCTATCTTCTCCCCACTCTCTCTGCTGCTCCCTCTCTCTGCCTCTCCTTCTCCGTCTCCGTCTCCGGCCCTCTCCTCCTTTCTCTGCCTCTCCCTCTCCCTCTCCCTCTCCCTCTCCCTCTCCTCTCACTCTCACTCTCTCTATCCCTATCTCTCTCTCTCTCAAAACCCTACTCCTCTCTCTCTCTCTTTCTATCTCCTCGGTCCTCTGCTGCAACATCAGGCATCTCCCTCTCCACTCGATCTACCGCACATCAAGGAGCATTCTGCTGCAATCAGGTATCTCTCTCTCTCCCCTTATCTATTCATATCAATTCGGGCATTTTTTTTTGGCATTTTCTAATCCTTCAAGTAACATTGTCCAATGATTTGTGTATTGGGAATATTTGAGTTTCGAATCCCTAATTAGGGATTTGTAGTATCGATTCCCTAATTGTGGATTAGTGTAGAGGTGTTGTCTAAGAGAAGACAGTCATGTATCAGAGGTCTTTTTGGGTTTAGGGCCTTGTGGATTTGTAGTGTCGATTCCCTAATTGTGGATTTGCAGTGTCGATTCCCTAATTTTTTCGATTTTGGCTAATTTTATTTAGGGCTTTTTGGATTTAGGGCTTTGTCAATCTAGCTTGTGAATAGTGGCCATGGGATAATATTTTAAGTAAGAATATGCTGCAACAATTTGTATTCAAGCAAGAAAATGTTGTATATTAACTATGTATAATCTTGCAGTCCAAGAGATTTTTAGTGCATGAGCCATCAATGGATGGACCCACCATATCAATTGTTTGGATCACTCAAGCCGTGGGTCCCACTTGTACAAAATGGAAACCTAGTCTATTCTCCAGAATGTCAGCCCTAGCATTACATTAATACCTCTTTATTTATCTGTGGTTTGTTGTTTCATAACTGAATTTTGGTGGACTATGATTCTTCATAGAGTTGATGCCATGAAATGTTTCTTCAGGTTTCTTCATCCCAAGTAAAAAAATTTGAATTCTTATGCTCTTGAAAGTTGAATTATGATGGTTGATCTTGAGTTGGTATTTAATAATTAGGTTGTCCGAGACATTCATATCTTGTAATTAGATGAATGAATAGGGATTGATTTCTATGGGCTTTGGTTGCACATGTTGCAGTTCTTATTGGTGTGCAGTTCTTGTAAGAAAATAGAATACAGCTTTGAATGTATTTCCAATGTAGTGAATTTTTTAAGTTGTATCTGGTGGTAAACAGGGGCACTTATGTGATGAGATTTGAGGCTTCATCTCATCATCAATAATGCCAGGTTTGCTATTTTAAGATACTAGATTGTAATATCTTACTGATTGGATGTGTCTGAGTGTCCAAAAATAGTTGGACAGCAAGTTTTAGAAAGGCCCACTCATTCAATGGTTAGGATCACAATGTGGGGTAATTTGAAGATAATTCTCGGGTTTGAAATGTCCATGCGATATTTCGCATGTTACTCTAGTGTTACAAACTTGAGATTTAAAACTTTCTGAAAGAAAGTTGATAATTGAATACTATCTATTTTGGAGGCTATGTATTGCCGATTTTGTTCAGGCCATGACTGTCCAACAAGTTGAGGCACCTATGGATCTAAAGAAAGAGATGGGAAGATTAATATTTGAACAAAAGTATGGGGAAGCATTCACTCCCATGAATTGTTGGATGTTTATTTGGTTTTTAGATGATGCATATTTTTTTTAGTTTTTTAGAGTTTATAATTGAGTAGATGAGCGTGTGCTCTTGAAGTATTGTCTCTATTTTTTTTTTTTTTTTATGACATCTCATCCTTATCCTTTTCTATATTTTTAGTTCTTCAATTTTGGGGCCTAACTTTTCTGTATGATGATATTCATTGTAGGATGAATCAATTCATACTGTAGATTTGAGTCCATACTCGTCTTTTGATTTTTAGGTTGCAAATGGATTATTGCCACTACAAAAGCTTTATCCAAGCAGAATATACCAAAATCACTAGGAAATTGATTTGGGTTTGTTTTGGATTTTTAGGTTTTTAATTCCAATTGCATAATCCAATGTAATCATTCCATTTACATTTTCTTTCTATTTTTTCACGATGATTGATTGCTTTTATTTAGTTGGTCATTGAAAAGGGAACTGGTGGCCTACAACTAGCTGTAGTTTACCTAACACACAATCCACTTTTACAAGCATTTTGTGCCAGGGTCCAATTGGAAACAAAATTCCTAAGGCACATCTTTTTTTCATATGCAGGCTAGTGCATTCAAAGGGCCTGTTTTCACCCATGCAGATGTCAAGCCTGATATGGAAAAAAAATGATTTAGTTACCTTAGCCTTGTATGAAAGCTTTGAAATGTTGGGGGTTTTCCCTAGAGAGAACAGTTGGATTAGGTTTTACCTCCTGTGTCCATTTCTCAGTCCTCAAATCTCAACCACCCAAATAGCGGGGAAACTCTCCTTTTCCTTTCATCCATTTAATACCTTTGAAAATTTCCATTGTCACAATGGTGGAATGGCCTCAAAAAATGAGATGAGAAGATCCTGATTCTATGAGAAACTCTACAAGAAGATCCACATTGGGACACAGTTGAATTTGTTATTCACATTTACTGTGTGGCATTCAACCATTAAACTGCTGTGCAATAAACGCTCTGCAACCAGTACCCACACTTTGCCTAGCTAAAGCGATAAAAGTCAAGGTTTATGCAGCTTTTAAGATGAAGGTTTCTTCACAAACCACAGGAGTTCCACTTAAACCTTACAGTATGAATTGTGCAATTTGTTTCAACCTTAGAACTTCAATTTTCCAAAAACAAAAATACAGGACATAAGCCCACTTCATTGCTCCCTTCAGTGGACAAGTTAGGATCTGCTGCATATGCAGGGAAGAAGAAATCAAACTGCAATATGGTTGATGGGCACATGAAGTAACTAATGCACAATGCCAAATAGATCTTCAAACCACCACAACAAAACTGACTTATCTGAGAATATCCAAAATTTTCATAAGACTTACAAACTACTGGGTCCATTTACACCCACCTTGACAACACCAGTGGCCTGACTTATCCCAACACACCACATTTCTGCAAACAGGCAAGCTAGCAGGTCAACTCATTTAGCCAATTGATTCATTATAAACACTTTTTTTTTTTTGGGCCAATGCATTATAAACACAAGAACAGAGATGTATGCAGTAGTATAAATCACCGAACACATACCTGATGACCATTACACTATTAAACATAAGTCAGCTATCTCAGTGAAGTCAGTTTCTGACTCAAGGTTGATCAAAGTCAACCAATGCAATAAAAGATGGATGGTTAAGGAGTCGAGGGAAGGAGCTGGGATTTTAGGGATTTTGGGCATCTGAAGAGTAACAAGATGTAAACAGTTGAGACAAGATTTCCAAGATTGCTCCGAGATGGAGATGATTGGAAATTGGGATAATCTGTAGCTATTGCAATAGGAAGAGCTGATTGGATTATGGTGTTATTTTTTGTAAGGTTGTTTGAGTAGGCTAGATGCATCCCATGACTGACATGAGGGGCCCGGATGAGATCCTTTAGGATGGGGATCGGGTTTAGATTGAGAGCAAGGGAGTAGGGTATAGGCCCTGTAAAGATCTTTGATATATATATAACAACACCTCCACCTACACTTGTGTAACTACGCTAGGAGTGTCAATGGGCCTGGAAAATCAGAATTTTAAATAGAAACGGCCTGCGGCCGAGCCCAAAACAGTCAAAATCCAGGTCGAGACCAACCTCAAGTCCCGGCCCATGGTTTACTAATGCAGCCCTTGATTTAGTGGACCACATTTTGTATGGAACACTTGCATATTTTAAAAAAATCCTCAAGATTGGATGATCCAAACCATCCAATCTTTAGCCTCTTTCTAGTTGAATGTGTACTGTTGTAGTATTTGTTTTCTTAACCATCTTAAAACTGAAAGTATCTTTCTTTTATGAAATATCTCATTGTAGTGGTTTCACAGAAACCACATTGGGTAGAGCAAAATGTTAGCAACATTATTAATTTGTTGTAAAAATACAATGATTGCAAACTTCTTAATACATAGTATTTGGTAGATAATATCTGTATGGGTTCAATCATCTGATAGCACTTCTCGAATCCCTAACTTTTGAGGTTTTTAGTGCATGAGATACGTATTTCCAACTTTAATTTTCTTCTAGGTGCAGGTTGAAAATGGACCCCTTGTTTAATCGAGATCCGGCTGTAATGAATAGGGAGTGGATGACACTAAGTTTCCCAGACCCACGTTTTCTTTCTGGAATCAGAAGTTTTTCAAAGTTTGCACAAGAAAACCTTCCTGGTAGAGAATCCGTTCCTTGTCCATGCACCACTTGCAGATGTGCACGTTTTCCGGTTTCTTATGATGATATGGAAATACATCTAATGAAAAATGGATTCGACCCAAGCTATAGGGTTTGGAACATGCATGGGGAGCATGTATCACCTAACTGTACTGTACGTGAATCAAGTTCTCAACAATACCATAGTGTCCCGAACTTAAACGAGGTTCACAACGCGATCGTTCAAGAACTTGGTGGTAATAACCTAGATGAAGTTGTACAGGATGAGCCCAATGTGACCCCTATAGTTGAAGGCGTCTTTGGAGAAAATGAAACTAATGAGTTTGAAGCAAATCTGCGAGACGCAATGACTGAGCTATACCCTGGGGCCCAAGATTTTACCGTGCTGACTTTCATTGTACAGCTTTTCAAATTAAAGGTGAATCATGGATGGAGTGAAAAAAGCTTTACAGAGCTCCTTCAACTACTGAAGAAGGTGTTACCTTACGGTAACAAGGCCCCAACTAATACCTACCAAGCGAAGAAGATCATTACAAAGTTGGGTCTTGATTATGTGAAAATCCATGCTTGTCCAAATGACTGCATCTTATACTGGAGAGAGAACGAGATGAAAACCATTTGTCCAAATTGTAAAACTTCTAGGTACAAGACTGAAATGGATTCTGAGAAAAAACAATCTCGAATACCTAGGAAGGTGTTAAGGTATTTTCCATTAACACCAAGGCTACAAAGAATGTTCAGTGTGCAATGGTTGGCGAAAGAAATGTCTTGGCACTCAACCAGGAAATTTCAACATGGAAAGATGGAGCATCCGGCTGATTCTATTGCATGGAAGAATCTTGATGACAAGTATACAGATTTTTCAGCTGAGCCTCGCAATGTTCGATTGGGTTTGGCTACAGATGGGTTTAACCCATTTGGCACTTTCAGTATGTCACATAGTTCATGGCCCGTTATGTGTGTGACGTACAACCTTCCACCAAAGCTTTGCATGAAACCTCAGTTTACTATGTTGACTTTGCTCATTGAGGGACCGCGACAACCGGGAAAGGATATTGACGTTTATTTACAGCCATTGATTGATGAACTGCAAAAGTTATGGCGAGAAGGGGTCACGACGTTCGATGCATACCATGAAAACAAATTCAACATGCGTGCCGTTCTGCTTTGGACAATCCATGACTTTCCAGCATATGGTAACGTTTCTGGTTGTAGGACAAAGGGTAAATATGGTTGTCCCGTATGTGGTCCTAACACAGATTCTCTACGACTCCAATATGGAAAGAAACATGTTTATATGGGCCACAGACGATGGTTGCCAATGTCAGAACAGGCTAGGAAGGACACAAGTGCTGGCACGTTCAACAAGAAGGTGGAGATACGACGTCAACCGATCCGTCTGGATGGGATTGAGGTCAAAAGACAAACCGCGAACTTGAATATGCAGTGGGGGAAGACTGGGAAGAGTAATATAAGGGGTATTGAAGGAGGTCAACAAGAGCTGGCGGATGATGTTGAATCACCGTGGTTCTTCAAACGGTCTATATTATTTAATCTGGAGTATTGGAAAGATATTCCCGTGCGTCACAACCTTGATGTCATGCATATTGAGAAAAATATATGTGAAATCCTAGTTGCCTTGATGTTGAACACGCCTGGCAAAACCAAGGATGATGCTAATGCACGCAGGGATCTGAAACAATTGGGAATTAAGAAGCGTCTATGGCTGAAAAAGAACAATGGTAAGGTGATTCAGAAACAAGGTCCTTTCTGTCTAAGAAAAGAAGAGAAAAAACTTTTCATCCAGACTTTGCATGAGCTGCGTGTTCCTATCGGTTTTAGTGCGAATTGGAGGACCATCGTAAAGGAAGATTGCTTGGATTTAAAGGGAATGAAGTCTCATTCGTATCATGTGTTGATGCAACATCTGCTCCCAGTTCTCATCCAGCATGCATTCAGGGATAGGAAGGTCATTCGTCCTATAATTACAAGCTTTTGCACATTTTTTAATGCCTTGTGCTCGACAACCGTAGACCTTCAAACACTCCTTACTCTCGAGAGGGGCATGGCTAGGACGCTATGTCAGCTTGAAACTATATGCCCGCCATCGATATTTGTCATTATGATGCATTTGTCGATCCATTTGGCTTACGAGGCTCGCATATGTGGTCCTGTATACTATCGATGGATGTATCCATTCGAAAGGTACGCTGTGAGCTTAGTAAGAATAAATCGGCTTAACATCTACATTTGCATGTATATATAATGTCTTATTAACTTTGTCAGGTTCATGAAGACATTCAAGGCCTATGTCCGTAACAAGACACGACCTGAGGGTTGTATTGCAGAGCAGTACATCCAAGAGGAGACGGTTATATTCTGCAACCAATATAAAGGAAAACAGAAAACATGCCTATTGGAAAGGCTGGAAAAACGGTTTAACGGATTCATTCCAGGACTACGTAAGTTGGAAGATATCGTTGATGATGACCCTAATGATGACGACGTTGGTCCAGTAGGTTCGGCTCAAAGTGTTATCCTAGCAGGTATTGAATACGAACAAGCTCGTACATGGGTACTGAAGAGTCATCCCAGCTACGACAAGTGGGAAGGGTATGTACAATAAGCTCGTATATGTGTATGTATATATATATATATATATATATATATATCTTCCTTACTTTATGCTATTTCAATATAACAATGTTATTGAATATCGCGCAGGAAGCACAAAGATTTCTTGCAGCGATGCTATAAGAGGACCAACAGGGTGCCTAGCGAGGACGAATTCATATCTTGGTTGAAGAGGGAACCAGAGTTCATTGAATCTGACGATAATGAATTTAAAGATGTAGTGAGAGGACCTCTAGCTTTTTCTATTGAATACAATAAGTATTGTATTAATGGTTTCCTATTTGTCACTAAGGACTATGAGGAGAATAAAACGAACCAAAACAGTGGGGTTAGGACAGAGGGTATGACAACCTTCCGATCAAGTGCTAAGGATATCAATACAGTGGATGAAAATCAACCTTACTATGGAGTCCTTCGTAGAATTATCCAATTGGAATACCGAACAGGGTACAAGCCCGTCCTATTTAAGTGTGATTGGGTGAAAGTGACACATCATGGTGTTTCTTTTGATGTCGAAGCGAATTTGAGATTAGTAAATTTGTCTAGTCTTTACAGTTCAGACAAAGTCGGTGACGAGCCCTTCATTCTTGCAGAGCATGCCACGCAAGTTTTCTACTCCAGAGATCCAAAAAATGCTGACTGGCATGTCGTCTTGGAGGTTCCCAAAAAATTTTTGTCGAAGAAGAGACATGCGTTCTATCGGAACGATTAGAGGCTGTAAGCAATGCCGATGCAGGACCTGATCTTACCTCATTAGCAATGGTTGATGAGTTGATATTCGATGAATCTGAAGACGTTAGTGTTGTGGTCGAGAAAACAAAGAAAAGAAAACGATCAAAGAGAATTTACTGATTTGTTTGTATTTTCTAAGCATGTAACAAAATGATATTTATTGGAGGAAATCTAATCAAGGTTTGGATAATATATGTGAATTTTTTGTACTTTATCTGTGATCTAAATTATTTCTTAACCATTAGCTTTTTTTTCTTTTCTTTTCATATTAGCGAAGAAATAGGCACATGGATTCACAACCAGAACTATTGGGTGCGCAGGTGCCTGAGAGTACAAATACAAGCAACACCAAACGTAATAAGATACTTCTCCTTAATTATATTTGAAAATTTCCTTTTTCTTATATATTGGCGTTAATCAATTATGTGTATATATAACTATTATTCTTTTTATGTAATTGTGTCAGCTTCTTCTTCATCTAGAAAGAGAGGCATTACTAGGGGGGTCTCTTTACTTGTGCAACCTGATAGGAAAAAAGTCCTAAAGACAAATGAATTCGGGCAACCGAATGAGGATTGCTCCGATCATAGAGACTTCGCATCGCATGTCGGTGTCCTCACTCGTTCTCATATCCCAATCATATACCAGGACTTTCGCCGGGTGCCTCATGAACAAATTCGTATGGTCACAGAAAGACTGTCACAGTTTTATGAGTTTGAGGGTCAAAGTTGGGATGCAAGTCTTGAGTACGTTATAAAACGCATCAATGAAGCGTGGAGGAATTACAAGAGAAGATTGACTGCAAAATATGTTAAAGACAAGGATCCTATTGCTGTGAGAGATGGTCCTGCCCCCCCAGGTATCCCTATGGAGGATTGGAGGGTCTTCGTGGATCAACGCACCACCGAGGAATTCAAGAAGGTAAGCGTAAGGAATAAAATCAATCGGGCCAAGCTAAAAGGACCTGCGTGTCTTGGGAGGCACAGCATGGCTGTTACTCGCCATAAGATGGTATGTATTTAAAAATAGATATTATAGTTTAAAATTGAATTTAAATTTGAATTATCATTCATCTAAATTTATTAATGATATGTATTTCAATGATATGTAATGTCCTAAAGGCGAAGGAGAAGAATCTTACGTCTGATGCCGAGATAAGTAGATGTGAAGTCTTCTTAAGAGCCCATACAAGAAAGGACAAAGTTGTCCAGTATCCTGACCTTGCTGTAAGTGCATCCCTCGTACCACTAACTAGTACCCTTATGAAAAGCCTATGTATAACTTTGAATTATATTGCATTCATTTGTATTTTTTCACAGGAAAAACTAGAGGAGCTCTCTAGTAGCAATCCTGCTTCTAAGATGACCGGCATGGATGATGCCCTTACAGAGGTAATAATAAAATTTAAAAATTACTTAAGTTTTATGGTAATTATGAATATTTTAATAACTTGATTTACAATGTTTTACAGTTGGTTGGTGCTGACAAAAGAGGGCGAATGCGGGGTCTAGGTTGCTCAATAAGCAAGGTAGGACTGAAGAAGTCAGCCCCTGCTCGTTCAAAGGTAGAGAATGTGACAAAAGAAAAAGAGGGCGTAGTTCAAGAGTTAACTCAGGTGAAGAAAAAATTAGATGATGTGACTCAAGATATAGTTGAGATGAAGAAAACATTGGTGGATATGCAGAAAGGGAGAGAGTCTTCTCAAAATCTCTCATCACCAACAGTCGTTAAATCTACTCAGGCATCGTCGGTATGCAAGTATAAATATTTTTTTTTACTGTATTGAGCTTACAATTATATTATAAGCGCTAACAATACCAATGCCATTTTATGTGTAAATGTAGCCGGATATTATATATATCGGTAAGAGATGCGACTTGCTTGGTTTTGGAAAACGTGGTGTAGTCGCTCGTGGTGAAGTACACGAAGTTAATCCAAATGCAACTGTCCATTGCGAACCGTTGGAGGATGGAGCTTTTGTTGTTATCTTGACTGAGGTTGTACAACCTCACGCTCCTTTGTGGAAAGAAGATGGGTTCGCATCTACACTTGGAGAGGTCGGTCTGGGATCATTTGTGCAATGGGGGAAAGAGGCTTTGAGAATTCAATAATTTGAACAAATTTGGTACTCTATAATTGAACATGTGTAGTGTGCATTTTGAACTAATTTTGAACATGTAGTGTGCATTTTGAACTAATTTAGAACTAACTTGGCACTTGTTTTTTTTTTTTTTTGAAATATTGAATGAATTTTGTACTCTATAATTGAATGTATTTATAGTCTTAGGCTCCATTTGGTCATCACATTAGTGTTTATGAAAGCATTTTTTAAAAAAAAAAACCAAATGGAGCCTAAGCCCTTTTTTAACTCCGCCAATGCAACTCCTTGCATTGCCGGTCCCAAGCCCGGATAAAGGAGGAGGGAGAAGGGCTTTAGAATGAGATCGTCAACTATGGAGGAGATCCTGAAAATTCAGTGAGTATCACTGGTTTTATGGTTTTACTTGTACATTCCTATATTGATTACTCAAGCATGACGATTATGCGCGTTCTTTCAGGTGGATGTTGCATGTGGGAGGATTGGAGCTGCATATTTCAGATTCAAGCATATGGTACGTCTCTTGTCAAGAATATTGCACATGTGTAGTTAATCAAACAATACATTATGTGATATCAAGCAATTCCACTCATCAGGTGGACGGTACTGATGCAACCCAGGCAAATTCAAACGGATTAGGGTGAATTGGATGGGATTTAAGGCCCTGTTTGGGCAACGGGATTAGAAGGGATTAGGTGGGATTGTATTAAAAAAAACATCATTATTACCCATGGAAGGGATTGTCCCCTGATTCCATGGGATTAGATTAATGCTCTGCTTTGTTGGTAATACGGTGGTACATTGAATGGATATACCCACCATCATTTGAAATTACCAAAATAACACACATGTATTATATCTAAACCGTTCATTTGTTTTGTAACCTCATTTTATGGTATGGGCGGAAAAATGAGGTAGATCCAAAACTTATGTGGCCCCAAAGAAGTTTTCAACGGTAAGTATTCAATCCCCGTTGCTTTCAGTGGTGGGTCCACTTGAGCTTTAGAATTACCTGATTTTTGGCCCATGCTCTAAAATAATCTCAAGTGGATAACAGTCGTCTATTTCAATCTTGGCAAGCTGCCACAATGGGCTGTGTGTGCCTCCATAACCAAATGATTTCATTTCATGGGTCGTGGATATTGTGAAGAAAACATTGATGGACCTTGAAGATTATGAAGAGAATGTTGGATCAATGGTTTTGTCGAATTCCGTGAACATCGAACGGTTGACAGCAAGTTTTTTTTCAGTATCTGCATACTCACGCATCGAAGCACTCGGATGTTATTATCTCTCACTATCGAGTTCTATGCTTGCCTGTTCAGAACTCGCATTGGTTTCCACCAGCTTTCCATCTGATTCCGTGGCCTTCTCATTTGAAACAGCATCGATCCCAGTAGCTGGATCAATATTTTTGCATTTCATGTCTCCACCCACATCTGATGTAGAATGAGTGGCCATTTGAATTTGATCAACCTCATCTGTCATCACCTTTTCTATGTTCCCTGCAGCTGTTTGAGTCTGATCAACCTCATCCGTCGTTTTCTCTTCTATGTCCACCGCAGCCAAGTTACCACCCTCTCCTACAGCAGCTGTCAGGGGATGACCAACTTGGTTGATAGGAAGAGCATCTGGGTTTTGGCCTTCCGAAACAGAGGAATGATCCTCAACCAGTAACTTGGATTCGACATAACTATTACTATTTGCTGCAGTATGTTCTTTACCTGCAGCTTCAACATGGATTCCTGAATCACAAGCTTTATCTTCCTCTACAACTTGAACATCATTTCTAGAATCACCTGCTAGATGATCAACTGGCATCTTCTCTACCCTAGTCATTGAATTCAGAATGGCAGTCCCATCAAGACCCATGTCAGCTTGAAAAGGAATAGAGGGATTTTCAACCAAAGCGCCTATCAGGTTGTCACCACTCCCAACAGGGAACTGATCTCCACTAGCATTAAGCTCTTTGTGATTCTCACCGTCTAACAGAGTCGCCTTTTCCTCATTTACAGTGGCAGCACCATTATCGGACAGGCTCATATTCATGCTAGTAACTGACTGAGGCTCTGGATCAACATCGATATCCTTTCGACACACATTCACATTTTCAACAGCGTGATCTAGACTGACATCCGCTTCCTTGGTTGATGTTTCATCATGTGGATGGTCAATGGGAACTGAGACTGGGACTTCTTTGGAAGAGGCAACAGGTTCACCATACTGAGCAGTTGGCATATCAGTATCTTCATTCTCTTCTTCACATTCTCAAATTCGTTTTGCAAGGCCCCAAGTTTGTCACTATTGTTGGCAACACTGGCAAGACCATAAGCATTACGAGCCGGGAAGTACATCAGATCTTCTTGGCATGCATCGCGTGCTTTAATAAATTCATCAAGAGATTCCTCCTCATGCCCCATCGCCACACGAAGAAATTGAACCTCTTCCTTCATCAAAGAATCAGCCTCCTTCAGTGCATCTTCTTCAAAATCCTCAATCTCAGGGATGGAACCAGCAGGCTTTTCATTTGCTGTACGCTTGACTCCTTTCTTCTTCTCCTTGTCTTTCTCCGTTTTTTCATCAAGTGGATACTTTGCATTATCATGCTCTAGTAATGCAAGAAGTTCCTTTCTTATCATCTCATCAGCCTGCTCAATGAAAGTAGGAGGGACAAACGAACTCTTATCTTCATCACCCCTGATCAACGACTGCTTGATGAGATCCAAGGAAGCAGTAGGAGGCCTAGGGAGCTCCCTCTGCAGCACTTTTGATCTCTTCCTGAGTAGTGCCATCTGTCTTGCTTCTTCCACTGCCTTCTCTCTAGCTAGCCTATCTGACATATCTTCTTCAATCTTATCCTCAGCTTCTTCGTTTTCCTCTTGAATGGGTTGGATAACTATCTGGTATTCATTCTTAGGCTGTGGAAGATTGATTAAACCGGAACGCAAGTTTCTTCTTAGCTCAGCCTGCCGACGCAGTTCAAGCCCTTGGATTTGTTCAAGTTGACAGCACCATAAAACAAGTAGGTAAGTGCAATTCATTATGGGTTATACTTGTTTGTGTAGTATGGATAGATCCATGCAGTTCATTATAGACATTTTATCAGGCCTTGTGCATGTGGTCAAGCCAATGGCGTTGTAGTCTATCCCCTTCCTTTTCCTCTTCCGTTGCCTAGTGTCGATACCAGCTGCCTTGAGTTCTCTCCGTTTCTGCAAAGAAGCAAGCCTCCTTGCCTCTTCCAGCTGCTTCTCCCTGGCTTTCCTTTTCGCCTTCTTGCCTCTGGTGTTTGCTAACCGGGCTCGGGCATCTGAGAACTTTTCCTTTCATCTTCATCCATATGCAGACAAACATGGATAATTGGATATTGTATATATACCTAGTTTGCTTTCTAAATGACTGCAGATAAAAAGTCTTTTGGGGACGAAAGTGGAGTAGTTTTTGTTAAAGTCTCGGATATTCTGCTACCGAAGACAGTCTCTCAGTGCTTTGAGTTTCTGCTCGGTGATCTTGCTAGTGCAAATGTTAATAATGTGAAGCTCTGCTTGGCTCTGGCATCTGCTCCGGAGATGGAAACAAAGATACTCTCACAGTTACGAGTGGTCCGGCGGATAGGGAATCTGCTGGAGTTTGTGAATGCGAAGGAGATGGAAGATTTTCTAGAACCGACCCTGGGCCTATGCAAGGCATTCATTCTACGTGCAATAGGCTGCAGAAAAGGCAGTGATTATTCAAAAGAGCCTGATCTCTTAAGTAATGCTACCTTTGACATGAGTGTTGCAGTCGATTCCATAAAGGACATATCTGATTTTGGTAGCAACATTGGTGTCTTCTTGGAGTTGTGTGGGACCCGAGAAGTGCAGATTGCAGATTTGGCATCGGACTGTCTGGTCTTGCTAATGAAGGCAGCACCGAGGGAGGCCACGACAGGGCTGCTGACAAATCTTTCCAAGATAAGCAACAGCCTTGAATTCTGGTGTCAGGCTGGAGACTCCAGTTTACTGCTGCTGCGCCTGCTTCATGCCCTTGGGTTTTCTTGTAGGCAATACCTGTCTCAGGCAATGATACTGTCGATTTCCATAGCAGACGTCACGAGAATTGAAACCATTCTTTCTGATCTCAGAAGCTCAAGTATTCGTGGTATCGCAGATGCAGCTTCTATTGTGTGGGTGGAGTTGCAGCGGCTGCCTCGCTACATTTGAGATCAGGAGGATATCGGCATCCATGTCATGATTCATTTGGGTATGATTGTTGAGCTGATGGTTTTTCATGGGTTATATGTTGTTCTTGAAGTCTTTTGATTTCCGCAATGCTTTCCTTGGTATGTGTAACAGTGCATGATCATATAGAGCATAGTTCAAACGATCAAAATCAGTACTTGAGTTGATGTATGACGAGGTCCCTTCAATTCGAAGACTTTGTTGCAAAACTTGAAAACTCAACTAATTTCACATCATCAGCATCATAGCCTTGCCCCAGCTATTTGGGATTGGCTTTATGAATCCTGTTTATATATTCACGTGTAATTTATAAATTAACATATGAATGTAGAGAAACAAAAGGACATGCAAAACGATATGCTGCTTTGCAAAACAAACGAAACATGAAGAAGACCCCTACCTGTAATATAAAACCCGGAGTGAAATTCTTTCTATTTAAATCTGCAAACCTGAATCTGTAATAGTTTTCCTTGCTTGCATATATATGTTGTTGCATATACTTGAGTAAAAATAATTTTAATGAGTTGCATGTAGTAATATATGTGCCTGGCCACGGAATTCAGATGGGCTATTTGTGCATGAGAAAAAAGGACAGTCAGTAAAAGATGACAAATGGTCTATATTTGACGTCGACAGTTGGCCCCACCTGATGAGTGGACCTTCTTGCTTTTGGGCCATGGCATGCTCACGGTGGCCCCATCTTTTGAGCGGCCGCCGGACCCTGCACTCCGTGCAGTGAATCACCTTTTCAATCTCTGTTCATGTGAATCACAAAGCATCTCTCATGCGAAGGAAGTAACCAAGATCAAGGAGGAAGCAGCATGGTTTTATTTTATTCTGGGAAGTTTGCCAATTTCTTGTGACCCACTGCTTTGATCCTGTCCAAACTGATAGACTGGGTCACCCAAGTTTCATTTTATTTCTATATTTTACTGTTCTCCCATCCTGCAAAGTCCGAAGTCAGGGAACATAGGATATGTTCAAATCAGTTGTATTCTGATATTCCATTTCAAATCTAAGTCAAACTATAATGTTCTATCTTTATATAGAGCATTCAAAACAATCAGATGTTTGAAATACATTGGTCTCAGGCAATCCATTGTACAAAAGGATTCTCAGTTAGGTCATTTTACTCTGTTGATCAAGGCTTGAGTTTAATCATGAATCCTTTCGCACAAGACTCGGCTTGGCTTGGCTCATAGTATTTGAATTTGTGAATTAACAATGCAGTTCATGATTATGTGCAGGTAAATGCCAGTGCTCAATTTTGTGGGGTGGCTGAGATGATGGGGCTTGTAGATTTCGATAAGAGCGTGGATTACTGGCAGCAAGACAAGTGGAGTGGCCAGTTCCCTGTCAAGTGGCATATCATAAAGGATGTCCCCAACATTCAGTTCCGTCATATTATCCTTGAAAACAATGACAACAAGCCTGTGACCAACAGCCGAGACACTCAGGAGGTAAGACATTTCTAATCTTTTTTTCTACATCCTAGGAGAAAAGTCACAGCGCTTTGAGGTTTCTTCTTGCATATGCAGCGGTCAGATGCTTTTGATCATTTGCTTTTAACAAACATATGGGGGTTTTCTACCTGTCAAGAAACAGAAGATCTCTTATCTGTCTAGTAACCCCTCTCTTCGTTCCATCCTTACCTGAAACCCTTTCAATTGGACGAACGGAGTCATGATCTGATAAGATTTTTTCTACTGTATTCTGGTGCAAATTCTTTTGTGGGCCCCAGGTCGACCCACAAACAACTTTTGCTGAAATCTCGACCGTAGTAAAAAATCTCGACCGTAGTAAAAAAAATCTACCGGGCAGAAAGACCGCGGATTAGTTGTGACCTAGAACCAGCTACGTGGGTGTGATCCTGACCTTGGGGCCCACCTCAATGTATTCGTTGTATATCTACAGTGTCCACCCATTTTTCTAGCTTATTTTATGGCATGGTTTGATATGAAACTGTGACCATACAAATATTTCAAATGGTGGTCACAGATTCCCAATTATTTCCACTAATGCCGCTCACTTGAGTTTTGGATCCATTTCATTTTTGGCGCATATCCTAAATTGAGCTTTCAAAATGGACAAACAGTCCGAATTTTTCACAAGCATCACCATGGCCCTACCTAGCATCCAAACTTTCTCAGGAAATCCGTGTCCATTCAACCACAAGAAGAGAGCATTTGTACTTCTCGTTGCAATGGTGCACGCATATATCCACACGCATGTGGAAAACACAAGGGAACTTGGATTGCTTAGTGTAGAACACAACGCTTATGTCAGTGCTGTCTACATATATAAAAGCCCTGTGGAGAATGTAAGTGTTTTATCCATTCTGCATCTTGCCATCATCTTAGGGCATGAGTCCAATAATAAGGTAAATCCAAAGCTAAAGTTGACCACACCACAAAAACCAGGGCCATAATAATGCCAGGGTTGAAACTTCATGGTCCCACCGTAATGTTTATTTGCCATCTATTTGTCACGTGAAAGAAGAGAAAAGACAAATATTAGCTTAATCCAATACATCTGTAACCCATAAGAAGTTTTCATTGGCAGAAGTTCAATCTCTATTACTTCTTAGGGTATGGTCCACCTGAACTTTGAATCTGTCTTATTTTTGGGCTCATGCCCTGATATGATCATATCAGGCAAAATGAAGAGATATCAAGGATAACACATACATCAGGCGTGTATCACCTATACACAGTACCGAAGTCCATGAAGTCAAGAGTCCAACATAAACAGCTCACATGTGCCAGTGACATACCTGTCCAACAAAGGTCAATTCACATTTATCATTAGAGTTATTTTTATATTACACACCAATATTTTAAATATTTTTTTTAGAGTTGGTGTGTAGTGTGCAATGTGTGATCCACGCCAGTATTGAAAAAACGAGGCTTGTGGCATGTTTGCATGATCCAAGCAATATGTCTGCTGCTGGCGGAATGCATTTTATAGGTCGTTGAAGAGTTATTTTAGATAAGTTTAATGGGTTCTAGGCTTGAAAGAACCATGGTTGCATGAATAGAGAAATCTCCTTTTCAGTAATTTCGGGATATTTTCAATATTTGAGGTATTTTGTTGGGTGGGGGTATTATCAGGAGGCCCAATGTCTACAGTCAAATCCAACAGTTTAGGTGACTAAACAAACTCAAATGCAACATCTACCATCACAACGTATCTTATTGAAACATGTCAAGATTTATTACAAACAAATAAAAAAATAAAAGAAAAAATCTAATTTTAAGTTAAGAGAGAGGTAGAGGCTGCATGCAAAGAGAGGAGGGCAAGATGCATAGTGAGTGGGGGACTGTGACAGGATATGATTCAAACAAAGCAATATATCTAAAGCTCAAGAGATCACAACAATGGAAACCCAATTGAAACCTATTTGGAAACAAGGACACCCCACCATTGAAACCTAATTGGACTCACCTTATGAATAGCATGGGTGGCGCATAAACATAACAATTGACTAGGAAGGTTTCCATGGCTGTGATCTAACCAGTGATGTATGTCCCTTACATCCATGCTGTCCAAAAATAAGGCAGATTCAAATCTTAGGTGGACCACACCATAGGAAATGGTGGTGATTGACCATTAAAAACTGTTTGTGGGCCACAAAAGTTTTGGATGAAGCTGAAATTTGTGTAATCCCTTCATCGAGGTCTTTGTGACCTTCTTAACAAGTTGGTTGGATAGGAAATAAACATTGAAGCTGATATTTGTGTGGTCCCTTCATTGAGGTCTTTGTGACCTTATTAACAAGTTGGTTGGATAGCAAATAAACAGGATTTTATACACACAACAGGCAGCATTCACAAATCTCGACCGTAGTAAAAAAAATAATATGGGAAGAGCATTTAGAAGGTTGTCGAATTCTTAATTGGAAATGCTTTCACGAAATTATCTAAAAAATTTTGATTGTTTATAACTTGAGCTGATCTAGACACCCTTCATCAGCTCTTCCCATAACCAACAAGAATCAATTATTAACGGTGTCTAGTTGCACAAAAATATCATGATATTTGGTTCAACCAAACACACCTTAAATTACAATTTATCTATTACAGTATGCTTAATTTTTTGTTGCGAGATTAGATCTTTGATTTACTATTTATCTATTACAGTAGGCTTAATTTTTTGTCCATGACCTTCATCTAATGATTTGGCAAGTAATGCCAGTACGCAGAAAATGAAAGAAACTATTCTCTGTTTCTGAAGAAGTAAAAGCAATTCTTTTGCACAACTGCATTGGTAGGTATTATGAACGGGGGATTTCATCAGTATACATGTGGAAAGACAATGAAGACTTTGTGGCTTGCTTCCTAATAAAGAAAGGTTAGTTTTTCAACAAAGAATGCATGTCCTTTCCTATTATTTTGTGATACATTTTTATTTATAAGTCCAATAAATGAAACATTGGGCAGCCTTTCTCTCAGAGCTTCATACATTTTATTCTATGGCTGTATGTACCACTTGCTTGTTAGTTTAGCTTACTAGCTTACCTAGGTTTTCAAGCACATCCTAGCTTACTAACTTACTCATTCTCAGATTGCATTGTGGAATATGCATCCATTATTCAAAGAAAGGGCGACATTCCAAGCACTCACACTTTCTCTCCTTGCTAGCTAAATTAGTGAGTCTTCTTTCCTTCATACTATATGATACATTGATGAAGTGGCCTGGCCATTTGGACAGGCCCATGTTTATATATTATCTCAAAATTGATGAAGCAGATCCGGATGTGCGTCGGAGCTATCTGGATGTTGAGCGGGGGTCCCTGGAAGGTGGGAACCGCTGTTATGACCGTGATGAAGCTGTCCATTTCCTATGGACGGCATTGGAGGGGCCTGGCCATTTGGACAGGCCGTGTTTATGTATTTGCTCGAGATTAATGGAGTAGACCCGGATGTGCGTCGGAGCTATCCGGAAGAGCGGGGGTCCCTGGAAGGTGGGAACCGCTATTATGACCATGATGAAGCTGTCCATTTCCTATGGACGGCATTGGAGGGGCCTGGCCATTTGGACAGGCCGTGTTTATGTATTTGCTCGAGATTAATGGAGCAGACCCGGATGTGCGTCGGAGCTATCCGGAAGAGCGGGGGTCCCTGGAAGGTGGGAACCGCTATTATGACCATGATAAAGCTGTCCATTTCCTATGGACGGCATTGGAAGGGCCTGGCCATTCGGACAGGCCGTGTTTATATTTGTATTATATTTGTATTTGCAGGGACCACACCCGAACTCATTCTCAAATCCTATAACCTATAACCAAAACCTATAACCTATAACCTATAACCTAAATCAAAACCCCTAACCTAAACCAAAACCTAAACCTATAACCTAAACTCAATTCCCTAAAGCTAAACCTACACCTAATCCTAATCTCAACTCCGTAACCTAAACCTAAACCTTAACTTGAAAACCCAAACTTAAACCCAATCTTGAACCTGAACCCGATTTCCTAAACCTAAACCATAACCCATTCTCAAATCCAAAAATCTATAACCTAAACCTAAACTAAAACCAAAACCTATAACCTCTACCCGAACACATTCTCAAATCCAAAAATCTAAACCTTAACCAAAACCTATAACCTAAACCAAAACCTATAACCTAAACTCAAATCCCTAAAACCTTAACCTATAACCTAAACTCAAATCCCTAAACCCGAACCCATTCTCAAATCCCATAACCTATAACCTAAACCAAAGCCAAAACCTATAACCTAACCTAAACCTAAACTATAACCCATTCTCAAATCCCAAAAAACCTATAACCTAAACATAAACCTAAACCTTAACCAAAACCTGTAACCTAAACCCGAGCCCATTCTCAAATCCCAAAACCTATAACCTAAACCTTAACCAAAACCTATAACCTAAACCCGAACCCATTCTCAAATCCCAAAACCTATAACCTATAACCTAAACCTAAACCAAAACCAAAACCTACAACCTAAACCCGAACCCATTCTCAAATCCAATAACCTAAACCTTAACCTAAACTCGAACCCATTCTCAAATCCAATAACCTAAACCTTAACCTAAACCAAAACCAATAACCTAAACCAAAACCTATAACCTAAACTCGATTCCCTAGAACTAAACCTTAACCTACAAACTAACCTAAACCTAACTCCCTAACCTAAACCTAAACCTAAACTTTAAAACCCAAACTTAAACCCGATCCCGAACCCGGTTTCCTCAACCTTCACCTTAACCTATTCTCAATTACCTAAAGCTTAACCTACAACCTAACCTAAACATAAACCTAAACTTGAAAACCGAAACGTAAACCCGATGCCGAACCCGAACCCAATTTCCTCAACTTAAACCTTAACCTATTCTCAATTCCCTAAAGCTTAACCTACAACCTAACCTAAACCAAACTCCATAGCTTAAACCTAAACCTAAACTTGAAAACCCAAACTTAAACCCGGTCCCGAACCCGAACCCAGTTTCCTCAACCTAAACCTTAACCTACAACCTAACCTAAACCTAACTCCCTAACCTAAACATAAACCTAAACTTGAAAACCCAAACTTAAACCTGGTCCTGAACCCAAACCCAATTTCCTCAACCTAAACCTTAACCAATTCTCATTTCACTAAACCTTTACCTACAACCGAAGCTAAACCTAATTCCCTAACCTAAACCTAAACTTAAACTTGAAAACTCAAAGTCAAACCCGATCCCGAACCCGAACCCGGTTTCCTAAACTAAAACCTTAACTTATTCTCTATTCCCTAAACCTTAACCTACAACCTAACCTCAACCTAACTACCTAACCTAAACCTAAACCTAAACCTAAACTTGAAAACCCAAACTTAAATCCAATCCTGAACCCAAACCCGATTTCCTAAACCTAAACCTCAACCTATTCTCAAATCCCTAAACCAAAACCTACACCTAATCCTAAATCTCAACTCCCTAACCTAAACCTAAACCTAAACTTGAAAACCCAAACTTAAACCCGATGCCGAACCCGAACCCAATTTCCTCAACCTAAACCTTAACCTATTCTCAATTCCCTAAACCTTAACCTACAACCTAACATAAACCTAAACCTAAACTTGAAAACCCAAACTTAAACCCGATCCCGAACCCGAAACCGGTTTCCTAAACCTAAACCTTAACCTACAAACTAACCTAAACCTAACTACCTAACCTAAACCTAAACCTAAACCTAAACTTGAAAACCCAAACTTAAACCTGATCCCAAACCCGAACCCGAATCCAGTTTTCTCAACCTAAACCTTAACCTATTCTCAATTCCTTAAACCTTAACCTACAACCTAACTTAAACCTAACTCCCTAACCTAAACCTAAACCTAAACTTGAAAACCCAAACTTAAACCCGAACCCGGTTTCCTAAACCTAAACCTTAACCTATTCTCAATTCCCTAAACCTTAACCTACAACCTAACATAAACCTACCTCCCTAACCTAAACCTAAACCTAAACTTGAAAACCCAAAATTAAACCTGATCCCGAACCCGAACCCGGTTTCCTAAACCTAAACCTTCACCTATTCTCAATTCCCAAAACCTTAACCTACAACCTAACCTAAACCTAACTACCTAACCTAAACTAAACCTAAACTTGAAAACCCAAACTTAAACACGATCCCGAACCCGAACCCGATTTCTTAAACCTAAACCTTAACCTATTCTCAAATCCCTTAACCTAAACCTACGCCTAATCCTAAATCTCAACTCCCTAACCTAAACCTAAACCTAAACTTGAAAAACCAAACTTAAACCCGATGCCGAACCCGATCCAAATTTTCTCAACCTAAACCTTAACCTATTCTCAATTCCCTAAACCTTAACCTACAACCTAAACTAAACCTAACTCCTTAACCTAAACCTAAACCTAAACTTAAAAACCCAAACTTAAACCCGGTCCCGAACCCGAACCCAGTTTCCTCAACCTAAACCTTAACCTATTCTCAATTCCCTAAACCTTAACCTACAACCGAACCTAAACCTAACTCCCTAACCTAAACCTAAACCTAAACTTGAAAACCCAAACTTAAACCCGATCCCGAACCCGAACCCGGTTTCCTAAACCTAAACCTAAACTTATTCTCAATTCCCTAAACCTTAACCTACAACCTAACCTAAACCTAATTACCTAACCTAAATCTAAACCTAAACCTAAACTTGAAAACCCAAACTTAAACCCGATCCCGAACCCGAAACCGGTTTCCTAAACCTAAACCTTAACCTATTCTCAAATCCCTAAACCTAAACCTACACCTAATCCTAAATCTCAACTCCTTAACCTAAACTTAAACCTAAACTTGAAAACCTAAACTTAAACCCGATGCCGAACCTGAACCAAATTTCCTCAACCTAAACCATAACCTATTCTCAATTCCCTAAACCTTAACCTACAACCTAACCTAAACCTAAACCTAAACTTGAAAACCCAAACTTAAACCCGATCCTGAACCCGAAACCGGTTTCCTAAACCTAAACCTTAACCTACAAACTAACCTAAACCTAACTACCTAACCTAAACCTAAACCTAAACCTAAACCTAAACTTGAAAACCCAAACTTAAACCCGAACCCGAACCTGAACCCGGTTTCCTCAACCTAAACCTTAACCTATTTTCAATTCCCTAAACCTTAACCTATAACCTAACTTTAACCTAAGTCCCTAACCTAAACATAAACCTAAACTTGAAAACCAAAACTTACACCCGATGCCAAACCCGAACCCAATTTCCTCAACCTAAACCTTAACCTATTCTCAATTCCCCAAAGCTTAACCTAAAGCCTAACCTAAACTTAACTCCCTAACCTAAACCTAAACCTAAACTTGAAAATCCAAACTTAAACCCGTCTCGAACCCGAACCCAGTTTCCTCAACCTAAACCTTAACCTACAACCTAACCTAAACCTAACTACCTAACCTAAACCTAAACCTAAACTTGAAAACCCAAGCTTAAACCCGATCCCGAACCCGAACCCGATTTCTTAAACCTACATCTTAACCTATTCTCAAATCCCTTAACCTAAACCTACACCTAATCAGAATCTCAACTCCCTAACCGAAACCTAAACCTAAACTTGAAAACCCAAACTTAAATCCGATCCCGAACCTGAAACCGGTTTCCTAAACCTAAACCTTAACCTATAACCTAACCTAAACCAAAGATTTGTATTTTCAGCATTATTGTAATTGTAAATTGTAATTGTAATTCATTGAATGAAGGATTGTAATTGTAATTCATTGAATGAAGGATATTTATTCTTTCAATTCTTTATCTTTGAAATTTCAGGGTGAGGTCGAGCAAATTTCCCTAAAGAAGCGAAAGATTTGTATTTTCAGCATTATTGTAATTATAATTGTAATTGATTGAATGAAGGATTGTAATTGTAATTGATTGAATGAAGGATTGTAATTGTCTGAATGAAGGATTGTAATTGATTGTAATTGAATGAATGAATGATTGTAATTGATTGTAATGGAATGAATGAATGATTATACAGGTGGTAATTGAATGATTATACAGGATGATTATACAGGTGGTAATTGAATGATTATACAGGATGATTATACAGGTGGTAATTGAATGATTATATAGGATGATTATACAGGTGGTAATTGAATGATTATACAGGATGATTATAATTGAATGATTATATAGGATGATTATACAGGTGGTAATTGAATGATTATACAGGTGATAATTGAATCAACAAATAATCCGTAGCGCTGTAACCTATAGCTACGGATTAAATCCGTAGCTGTTATGATTAAATCCGTAACTGTTGTAATTTACAGCTACGGATATAGTTGCTACGGATCATATCTGTAGCGATTACCAGATATAGCTACGAATTCAATCCGTAGCTGTTGTAATTAAATCCGTAGTTGTTGTCATCTACAGCTACGGATATACTTGCTACGGATTATATCCGTAGCGATTTCCAGATATAGCTACAGATTCAATCCGTAGTTGTTGTCATTAAATCCGTAACTGTTGTAATCTACAGCTACGGATGTAGTTACTACGGATTATATCTGTAGCTATTGCCAGAAATAGCTACGGATTTAATCCGTAGCTATAGTGAATAAATCCGTAGCTGTTGGGACCTATAGCTACGGACATAATTGCTACGGATTTAATCCGTAGCTTTTGTGACCTATAGCTACGGATTAAATCCGTAGCTATAGGTTCCAGACCTATTGTTACTGCACCTACGACTACGGACGTGCTACGGACTAGAACCGTAGCTATAGGTCTAAGGCTACGGATTTAATCCGTAGCCTTTGTCCCTTTTTTGGTAGTGGGGACACTCATGAGTTTTGCAAAACTTGTGAGCGTTGTCAGAAATTGGGAGCATTGTCCCATCGAAATATGATGCCCTTGAATCTCATTCTTATCATAGAGGCATTTGATTGCTGGGGTATCGATTTCATGGGGTCATTCCCCCAATCTTTTAGAAATTTATATATTTTGTTTGTCGTAGACTATGTCACTAAATGGGTCGAAGCGATTCCGTGTCGAACTAATGACCATTGCACGGTCATTAAATTCCTGAAAGAAAACATCATTTCCCAATTTGGAACGCCTCGAGCCATCATTAGTGATGGGGGCTCTCACTTTTGTAATAAATCATTTGAGAGTTTAATGAAGAAATACGGTATCTCTCATAAGGTGAGCACCCCATACCACCCACAGACAAGTGAGCAAGTTGAGATTTCCAATAGGGAGATCAAACACATTTTAGAGAAAACGGTTACCCCTGACCGTAAGGATTGGTCAATTCGATTGACCGATGCCTTATGGGCATACCGTACTGCTTTTAAAACCCCTATTGGAATGTCTCCCTTTAGACTCGTCTATGGGAGGGCTTGCCACTTGCTTGTGGAGTTGGAACATAGAGCTTACTGGGCGATAAAAAATCTAAATTTCAATCTGAACAATGCTGGCTCGCTACGCAAACTTCAATTAAATGAACCTAAAGAAATCCGGAACGACGCGTACTAGAACTCGAGAATTTATAAGGAAAGGATGAAGGCGTTTCATGACCAACACATTCTATGAAAATCATTCACGCCAGGTCAGAAAGTCCTTTTGTATAATTCTCGATTACATCTCTTTCCGGGTAAGCTTCGATCTCGTTGGACCAGTCCTTACATTGTCGTTACTGCATATCCTCATGGGGCCGTCGAGATAAGAGACCCCGACAATAGCAAGGAGTTTAAAGTAAATGGACATCGCTTAAAGCCATTTGTCGAGAAATTTGATTCAGAGGACATGTCCATGCCTCTGACTGATCCTGTTTACCAGGAATGATCTCCTAGTCTGATGGAGGTATAGGTAGGTTTATTGCTTTCATAGGATTAGGGTAGTTGCTTTGTTCTGGCTGAAGACATTAAACTTAGTGCTCCTGGGAGGCAACCCAGCTTTTCATTCCATTTCATTAGTTCAATGTTTATGGGTAACATTATTGCAAACCCTCACGAGACTACAACTCGTCCACTAGGGACAACCTAGGGGTTTAAAGGCTTGTTGCATACGCTAAATGCAATCGAGAGCACCTGCGAAAGTGGTATAGGTAGGAGTTTATTTTTGTTATTTGTGTTTTACTTTCGATTGGTTTCACTCTTGTGCTGACCCGCTCTCATGTTGAGATCTCTACGGAAAAGTCTCTCTCGACTCGTTACCCAGGTACTATCTTCCATCACTTCTCATTTACTTTCGTTTGTCCCATGTGCATTGCATGCTTACATCTTTTACATTGAGGACAATGTAGATTTTAGGTTGGGGGTGGGGGGTGGGAGATTAGTTTCTAATCAGTGTTTTCGGTCTTGAGCAAAAATTGTGAAAATTTTAATTTTTCTGGAATTTCTGTGAATTCGAAGTGATTTTGACGGCCATCTTTGATTTAGAATTACAAGATAAGTGAGGTTGGTAATTTATGACTCTTGGATTCCGTTAGTTGTTAGATTTCACAATTGAGTTCGAATTATCAATTCATGATTAGAAGCTTTAAAACATTGATGGAGTCATGATTTCACATATCACATCTCTTATGCATTGAGGTTTCAGTTCAATATTGAAGGATTGACTTGGTGATCAGTAAACATGAAAGGAACCAACCTGGGGAATTCGTCCATCATGTTCAATAAGAAGAATGAAAGAAAATGAGAAAACTCAGCTACAAGATAGCTGCTTGCGGAAAGGGTTGGGCGAATGGACTTCACCATGGGTGTGTAGAGTCGATTCCCCATGGTTGTCTTTTTAAAAATTTTTAAAAAAATAATAATAATAAAAAATTGTAGAAAATACAAGATTTTTGGGCAATTGATCTTCACCACAGGTTTGCTCCCTATAGGTGAGGATTTGATTCCTTTCATTAGCATTAATTTTGATGGAAAAATCAAGGGGTGGAATGTTCATCTATGAGGCAGGTTTTGGTTTAGGTTTAGATTGTCATGAGTTTTCCTATTTATTACCAATGATATCATGAAAGAGAGAAGTAAATCTTAATATTGATAAGCTGAGATCACACTATACACTCATGGAACTCAATGTGTAGAATTATTCTACTTAATGGATTAATATTTGAACTTGATTATGAAGTCTACCATGCGCTTACCTCCAGGAGAAATTTATGCCCAACATTCATGAATCTTAGATTTCTCATATCTGAATCGTTCTTCAAAAATATCACTCGGTTTCATGGAAATTACCCTTTAATTCTCAACTTATTCTTCGCATATTTTGCTCGGGACTAGCAAAATGTTGGTTGAGGGTTGTGTTGAGGGTCAAATATTGCATATTAGACCTCAGTTATTACCGGAATTATAAACATGTCACCGTTTAAAAGCCTAATTTAATCGTGTTTGTGATGCAAGGTACATTTGCAAGTGTGGACTACAAAAAGGTGCTAAAAGTGTATATTTGATGCCCTAAAAAATCACCACAGCAAGGGACGGACTCCAGAGGACCGATATTGAAGAATTTACACGCCAAGGATCCAAGAAAATTAAGCCGTTCACGTTAAAGAGGCCTGAAATTGGTGCAAAATGCAAGATCAATGGTTCCCGCCATCCTATTGACTCGAAACTTCATACATATGATGGGGGCCGTAAATTAACCGTACATATTAAATTTCAGTCATTGAAGATCTCGGGAAGTGGTCCAACAGACAGATCAGCCCATTAATCTCCATTTGGGGGCCACCTGATATTTGGAACTGCATCAACTTTGGTATTGACGGCTAAAATAATATAAGAAAGAGGATGGACGGTGTAGATTTCTCGTAAACATCACGGTAGGCCCTGTGTATGAGGAGTGTGCACACTGCACACATGCACTCCCGTACCGCACCGGTGCAACCGAGGTCGGTCAGCGCCCGCTGAACGACGCTATTTCGAAAAAAACGTAAAGACGCACAGCGTCTTCTCCCACCGACACTGGTTCTGCATAGTGGGGCCCGCTCGTCGACTGAAGTAAAAATCAGAACCGTCTGTTGTGTCGAGAGGGGGGGCATGACCCTCACCTAGGTGGACTTTTGGTCCCATACATACGAAAACACGTTGATTGTCGAAAAACGCCAGATGGACGGTGAATCGATTTTATACAGTGGACCGCACAAAAACTCCATGGAAACTACTCCTTCCTGACTGAAATTGCGCCAGGAATCCAATGAACGGGTCGGATTTCCACTAATGTATCACTGTGGGGACCACCGAACACGTCAGCGTACGGTTTTCGAATCCCAAAACGGAAACTGCCGTTTTTCTGCGAACGGACGTTGTCCGTTTTTGCGGGAGTTTGTGGACCCCACCCGTCACCCGTACGGCTGATTCAAGCCGTCCACCGTGTAGAGGGCTTCGAGAGCTTCAAAACCATGCTGATATTCTGCTCCCATGCATACACATGGTACAGAGGCTACGACTGCCCTGTACAGAGGCTACAAACGGACTGCCCTGCAATGTTCAAAACTGATCTTTTCATGATTTCTTCTCTAGGCCGCGTCAATGGACATTCAAAACCACCCATTCTTGACTGAAATTTCGTTCTGAATGCAATGGACGTGGTGGATTTCCCAGAAAATACATCTATGGGGCCCACCGATCACGACAGCGAAAGGGTGCGAAAGGTTTCGCACATATTAGGAAATCCGGTTTTCCAGGCGATTGTGGGCCACCATCTTTGATCATATGGTAGATCTGAACCTTTCATCATGTAGAGGATCTAAGAAAGTCCTAAGAGACGGTGTTGTTTTGGAATTTGAGCTAGGAAAGTGTCGTGTTTCGAGGCCCCGAAGTTGGCTGCGAAAAGACTTTCGTTGCGCGTGCGACAGCTTTCCAAATACGATTTTCTCCACTCCAGCAGCTATAAAAAGGGTTTTTGGACGTGGGGAGCACATCATCGAAGGCCTTGGACGAAGAATCTTATGTGAGAGAGAGAAAGACAGGGAGAGAAGAAAGAGTTTTGTTGTTTCCTTTGGTTATGCTTTTCTTCTCAAATTTCTGATGAGATCTAGCCCATCCATGTGTGGCTAAACCTCTTAGCTAGGGCTAAGAGGTGAAACTTGTGGCGTGATGGGACCGATTCTATGGTGTTGATTTATGGTTATGAACTGACGTTTGGTTTTAGTTTGATTAATTGAAATAATCATAGTTTTTAATGATTTGTTGTGACTTAAATTACAATAGATCTGCGATGGCTTTAAGTATTTCATTCTTCTTCATATTTTGATTGTGAAATCAGGAAACCCTGTTGTTCACCATTGCCCCTTGGACATGGTTGGATGATGGAATTCTTCCTAACATTCACACATCTTCTGATTGGTTATGGATTGGTTTAAGTTCTGTTGATTACCTTGTCTCATGGGCATGGATTTGTGATAGAATCATATCTAATTCTTATACCTTTCGTCTATTTGAAAACTAGATCAAAAGGAAGTTCACATTGATTTTCAGGTTATATCTTCCAACTGGATGAAGATGGGACTCGAAGTCCAGTTGAGTTCATGAATCGACCATAGATCTCCCTGATCTCTACAAGTGGATGCTCTGAATCCCTAGTTTCCCTTTCTCTGAATTCTTAAGTTTAGATTAATAATTCACCATTATTCCTCAAATCACAATTGGTTTAGATTACATCTTAGTCTAGTTCTAGTTCTATTTAATTTCAGACGACGTACAGGTTTCAGTCCCTGTGGATTCGATCTCGGTCTCACCGAGTTTATTACTACATCACAACCCTATACTTGGGGAGTGAACACCAAGTTCAATCCAAGAATAATTTGAAAGTAAATTCCAAAATTTACTTTTTAATATATACGTTCCAAACATAGTATTATAAGAAAACATGAGATACACTCGTTCTGAGGACAATACCTTGCACATACATTTATTGTTACTTTTACAATTCCATTCACCTTAATCCCACCTAATGCAATTGGTCAAACGGGGCCCTAAATGCATAATAACGAGACAAGGATTGCGTCCTACCCGGCTGTCTCCACCAGGCTTATGGTTTAGGGTATTATCCGAAAAATGAGGCAGATCCAAGTCCCAAGTGGACTACACAACAGGAAGCATCATTTATAATAATTCTCACCTTTGAAACTTTTATAGGGCCCACTGTGATGTTTATTTACCATCCAACCTATTCATAAAGTTACATAGACCAAAAACACAAATATTAGCTCCATCCAAAACTTCCGTGGGCCCTAAGAAGTTTTCAACGGTAAGAGTTTAATCCCCATTGTGTAGTCCACTTGAGCCTTTGATCTACCTCATTTTTGGTATTATACCCTAAAATGATACGAAAAAAAATGAATGGACGGTGCGGATAAGACCCATACATTACAGTGGCCAGTCTAAGCTCCTGCTCGTTCCCAACTGGAGACGGACAGGGGTCGGACGCAATCCGCGTGCAATAACGAGCTGTTGGTATTGATTATCCATTCAAGATTTTAAAAAAGCAACTGAAAGGGTACAAGACATCTTCAATTCCACTACTAAAACTGAACAACAAAACGTCAATGCGTGGACGTCCGCTTTTAAGCCTTTACTGGCCTCTAATAAATACCATACAGATTTATAATCGTCCATCAATCGGAACCATCCAAAGCATGGGAGCCATTGTGGATAAATCATGGCCCTGAAATGGCACACTCATCGTACAATATTAACCATTTGATTTTGGACCCGATCTTTTTCCTCTTACTATTTATTTGATGGACTCCGATCAGATGGACGGTCTGGATTGATATACATGTAAGCCGCGTGAACGTACGACAGTCTATACAAGATAGGGTCATTGCTGCCAACTCAGGCTAGTAGATTACAACTCACCTTGGGAAGTGGAAAAGCGGACTGAGCTTTAGTACATCGATAGTCAACCCACATGTATCATGATGGATTCCATAGAGGTTTTCCACAGCCAATTTGAAACGAAGGTAAAGTCTGTGGGGTCCACCGTGATCTATGTATCTTATCCACACCGTGCATTTGATTTTTCAGCTCATTTTAGACGATTAGAAAAAAAATTGAAGCATAACGAATGCCCAAGTAGATCACACCAAAGGAAACAACATAGATAATGGCATTCACCGTTGAAACCTTCCCTTGGACTCGTAGTGATGTTCATCTACCATCCAACCAGTTCATAAGTTCATGCAGATATAAATCAACTCACTCGTACGATCACATAAACATAAATAAAGGAAAAACATAAATATCATTATGATTGAGAAGTTCCGTGAGTTCTCAACAGCGACGTTCAATTCCCACGGGTCGTATATGGTTGCGAGATGCTGATTAGCTACCGGCAGTTCAACACTGAAAGTTGGTATAGATCTCGTGGGGGTGGCTAACACTGAAGTGAGAACTAACCGTGGGTGTACTAACAAGTTAACAAAAAGAAAAAAAAAAGCTACCGACAGGTTGAACAAGGAGACTTACTTACTACTGAAGTGACGTTACCAAGTTCCGTGGGGCCATGTTGTATCTAGACTGTACATCCATTTGGAGAGATCATTTTAGGGCATGATGAAAAGCACGAGGCAGATCCAAATTTGGAGTGGACCCACTGTAGAAAACACAGTTGAAACCTTCCTAAGTTATTCCGTGATGTTTATTTAAGATCCAACCTGCTCATAAGCTAACATGGATATTAAATAAGGGAAAAATACTAACATCAGTTTAATCGAAAACTTTTGTAACCCTTAAAAGTTTTTAATGGTGGGCATAACTCTCTCCACTGTTTTCTGTGATATGGTCTACTAGAGATTTGGATCTTATTTATTCTCTGTCTCATTCTCTAAAATAATCTCTCAAAATGGATGAACGGTAGAGCTGGGCATCGGACCGAGTCGGACCGGATTCGGTCCAACTCGATTCGGTCCGAAATTTATGCCGATCCGACACCGAGTCCGAACCCGATCCGATCCGACACCGAGTCTAGGCCATCGGAGTCGAACCGATCCGATGCACAGTTGGCCTGACCCGAACCAAGTCCGACTCAGTCAAGGAAATCGAGTCGGATCGGATTAAGTACGATCCTGATCGAATTTTTTAACGGTGAAAATCATTATCCTCGTTGCTATATTCAGTGTGGTCCATTTGAGCTTTAGATATGATTCAATTTTTATTTTTTTTTACCAAATGCTTATGAAAAATGGATAAACGGTATGGATATAATAAATACATCATTGTGGGGCCCATGTTGAACTCGTTTGAGCTATTCGTACAACTCAGAGCTCGAGGTTTTAAAAGTTACAGCTGTGAATGGCGTTAGTGTCAAGTCCCGTGCGCGTTGGTAGTACACAGTGTATTGACGTTAGCAAATTAGGTGGGTCTGATCATGATGCATGTGTTATATCAAAACCGTCCATCCATTTAGCGAGCTTGTTTTAAGGCTTAAGACGAAAAATAAGATAGATCTAACTATTAAGTGGGCCACACTGAAAAAAGCAGTGAAGATTGAACGTCTATCATTGAAACACTTTTTGAAGTCACAGTCTGACGGAAGTTTTGGATGATTTCAAATTTGTTTTTCCTCTTAATTAATTGAGGTCTTTGTGACCTTATGAACAGATTGGGTGGAAAATAAACGTTATGGTGGGCCCTACAAATTATTTAAAGGTGAAAATCATTCTCAGTTGCTATTTGTGGTGTGGTCTAGATGATCTTTGGATATGATCCTTTTTTCTTTGGATAATGCTCTAAAATGATCTGTAAATATATATGAACGGTGTAGATATAATAAATACATCACTATGGGGCCATAAAACTTTAATCTCCTTTGAACCATTCGTACAACTTGCAGCTCGAGGAGCATCGTCTTGGCACGACATGTACCTACACCTAGCCCGTAAGCCAGCTACATAGTGGTGTGCGGCACACCAGCAAATCCTTTTGCTATTGTACATAATAAACTCTGTTGGGGCCCACCTTGAATGCATGTAATTTATCCACGCCGTCCGGTCATCTTTACATATCATTTTAGTGGTTGAACCCAAAATTGATATATATCCAAAGCTCAAGCAGACCATAGAGGTTTTCCACCGCCTATTTGAAACAAAGGTAAAGTCTCTGGGGTCCACCGTGATCTATGTATCTTATCCACACTCTGCATTTGATCTTCCAGCTCATTTTAGGCCATTAGAAAAAAAAATTGAAGCATATCCAATGCCCAAGTAGACCACACCAATGGAAACAACATAGATAATGGCATTCACCGTTGAAACCTTCCCTTGGGCTCATAGTGATGTTCATCTACCATCCAACCAGTTCATAAGTTCATGCAGATATAAATCAACTCACTGGGCTCGTAGTGATGTTCATCTACCATCCAACCAGTTCATAAGTTCATGCAGATATAAATCAACTCACTCGTACGACCACACAAACATAAATAAATAAATCAACTCACTCATACGACCACACAAACATAAATAAATGAAAAACATAAATATCATTATGATTGAAAAGTTCCGTGAGTTCTCAATAGCGACATTGAATTCCGGGGGTCCAATCTGGTTGTTGGATGCTGATTAGCTACCGACAGTTCAACACTGAGTGAAAGTTATCTCGTTTCAAAACTGAAGTCTTGGTATCGATTCCTTAATGGGGTGGCTAACACTGAAGTGTGAACTAACCGTAGGTGTACTAACAAGCTAACAAAAACAAAAAAAAAATCTACCGACATGTTGAACAAGGATACCTTGCTAGTGAAGTAACGTTACCCAGTTGTGTGGGTCCATGTTGTATCCAGACTATACATCCATTCGTAGAAATCATTTTAAGGCATGATGAAAAGAACGAGGCAGATCCAAACTTGGAGTGGACCCACCGTAGAAAACGGTGGGAGAGTGACGCCCACAGTTGAAACGGAAACGGATTGGCTACTCCCCCTGACACCAGCCCCCGAGCTGATGGTCGGTGCTCTGTGGGCCCCACCATGATGTATGTGTTTCATCCATTCTGTCCATCTATTTTTCTAGATCCATTTATGGTAATAGAGAAAAAATGAAATATATCCCAGTCTCAGGTGGGCCACATTACAGGAAACAGTGTTGAATGATCTTTGACCATTAAAAACTTTTTGGGGGCCATAAAAGTATTGGATCAAGTTGATATTTGTTTTTTACCTTAATCTGTGTTTTTATGACCTAATAAACAGATTGGATGTCAAATAAACATTACAGTGGGCCTTAGGAGGATTTCAATGATGGATATCCAATCACTATTGTTTTTTCTGTGGTGTGATCTACCTGAGACTTATATCCGTCTCTTTTTTGTAACAGACTCCTAAAATGATATTTAAAAATGGATTAACCGAATGGATGAAACACATACATCATGATGGGCCCACATAGCACCGACCATCAGCTCCGGGGCGTGTCAGGGGGAGTAGCCAATCCGTTTCCAGTTGAAACGGACGCGGATTTCCTGCGAAAGCCTTTCGCAGGAAGTTCCTGCACAAGGGTATTGGGTGGGGATCACCGCCATGTTTGTGGGACATCTATGCCGTTCATCCGTTTGACGAGCTCATTTTAGTACAAACAATAAAATTTTAGGTGGATCCAAAACACAAGTGGGCCACACGAGAGGGAAAATTGGGGAAAGAAATACCTACCATTGAAACCTTCCTGGGATCTACCTTGATGTTTATATGCCATCGAAACCGTTTATAAGGTCTTTACCAATGGGATGAAGTGAAAATACTAAAATTTTAGCCTGAAGAAAAGCTTTATGGCCACAAGAATGTTTCAACAGTTCTAACTGAATATCCACTGATTCCTCTCGTGTGGCCCACTTGAGTTTTGGATATATCTCATTTTTGGTCAAATATCCTAAAATGATCTCTCCAAACGGATGAACGGAGTAGATGTCCCACAAACATGGCGGTGGGTCCCACCCAGAATTCTTGCGCAGGAACTTCCTGCGAAAGGCTTTCGCAGGAAATCCGCGTCCAGTTGAAACCTTCCTAAATCCGCGTCCAGTTGAAACCTTCCTAAATCCTTGCGCAGGAACTTCCTGCGAAAGGCTTTCGCAGGAAATCCGCGTCCAACGTTGAGTGGCAGTTTGGCTATTGAAGTGACGTCTACAAGTTTCGTGGGCTCCACCATGATGTATGTGTTGTATCTGGATTTTCCATTCATTCGGAGGTATCATTTTAGGGCATGAGACAGAGAATAAGTCTGATTCCTGGCTCAAGTGGACCCACCACAGAAAACAGTCGGTACACCCACCGTTGAAACCTTCTTTAGACCCCTTATGATGTTTATTTGATATCTAACCTGTTCCTATACTATGTTTATTTGATATATAACATGTTACTAAGTTAACACAGGCATGGATGAAGGGAGAACACAAATGTCAGCTTGACTAAAAACTTTTGCAGCCCCATTAAACTTTTAATGGTTGGCGTTCAATCTCCACTTGTTTTTTTTCCGGTGGGCTTACTTGAGCGTTGAATCTGCTTCATTATTTGGCCTATTCCCTAAAATGATCTCTTAAAATGGTTGGACGGTGTAGATACAATACATACATCATGGTGGGGCCATAGAACTTAGTGACGTCACTTCAGTGGCAAAAGGGAAACGGATTGGCTACTCCCCCTGACACCGGCTCCGTGGCTGGTGTTCGGTGCTCTGTGGGTCCCACGATGATGTATGTGTTTCATCCATTCCGTTCATCCATTTTTAAAGACCATTTTATTGCTTTACCCCAAAAATGAGAGGGTTATAAATCTCAGGTGGACCACACCACATGAAAACAATAGTCATTGGATATCAACCATTAAAATCCTCCTATGGCCCACTATACTGTTTATTTGACATCTAATCTGTTGATTATGTCATACAGGCCCAGATGAAGAGAAAAAATAAATATCAGCTTGATCCAAAACTTTTATGGCCCACAAAATGTTTTTAATGGTCGACCCTCATTCAACACTGTTTCTTGTAATTTAGTCCACTTGAGATTTGGATATACCTCAGTTTTGGACTTATATCGTAAAATGATCTGTAAAAACCGATGGATGGCATGGATGAAACACATGGATTATCGTGTGGCCCACATAGGGAGTAGCCAATCCGTTCCCTGGCAAAAGTCGTTACTTGACGATGTCAGTAGCGAATCCGCGTCCTTGTTGTCCCCTTCACGTCGACTTGCATCGCAGTGGGCCCCACAGGGTTTACTCTTGACTCACTCAGCACTGAATCCATAATCCCTACTGGGTTAGTGATTGGGTAAGGACGTGGATTCCTGGTAAAGCTTTGCGAGTTCCCTGCAATCAGAGGCTAAGTGGGCCATCAAGATGTTTGTTGGAAATCTATCACGTCCATCAGTTTTGCAATATCATGCTAGAATATGGGTTAAAAAATTATCCAAATTTAAAACTCAAGTGAGCCACACATCAGGAAAACGCGTAGGTAAATTCCTACTATTGAAATCTCCATGTCCACCGGATGTTTACATTCCATCCATGCCAGTCGTAAGGTGATTCATACTAGGGTGGACTGAAAACACAAAAATTAGCATGACCCACGCATGTTTCAATGGTGGACATTCAATCATCTTATATGGTCCACTTGAGTATTGGATTTGTATAATTTTTGAGCCATGTCCTAACATGAATTGAAAAAACTGATAGAAGGGTTGGATTTCTCACAAACATCAGTGGGTCCCATCTAGCTTCTTGATGCAAGAAGAAACTAGAAAAGGCTTATGCAAGAAATCTCCATCCATTAGGCAATGACCTCTCTACTACCCAAGCCTGTGGTAGAAAAGTTAAGGGATTTTGATCTTACTGCTAGCATTGTGGTATGGTCAAATTCTTAAAAATGAAGGGATATCTCAAATATTCTTAGACTAGCTATCTGATAGGTCTTGAAAAATATTTTAACACTAAATTGCCCATGTCCTTGGATCAGCAGTTGTACAGATTTTGACTGAAGAAAAAATTACGTAGAATTCAATCATGAAGAAATGACATTGAATATTGGATTGGTTAGTGAGCCCATTGGAACCTATATCCAATTCGTTCATTTTCTTTGTAGCCATCTATTTATATTTGAAAATGTTAACTTCTTGCTGACATGATCTCTGTGTGGCCCATAAAACTTAATAATTAATAATGGTGTCCATTTGATACGAACTATTTTCTAGCAATGTGGTCAATGTGACTAGTAAATGTTGATTATTCTTCCAACAATGGTCTTTCGTGAAATTTCGAGGTTAATGGATGGCGTGAATTTCATACATATGCAATGGTGGACCCCACAAACAATGTACAAATGCCCTTAGAAAGGGCCGAGCATTGCCTTTTTATATTTTATATAGAGTTCCTTCTTCTTTCTTGTAAAAGTGAAGATCATGTGATCCACTTCCACATTCCCTTCGTCGTTTTTCTTCGGCATTTCTCTCATCCATAAATTCTTCTTTGAAATCATTCATTTATCTTCACCATTTCTCTCCTCCAGCATCTATCTAGCATTATCTGGTGTTCATCTCAAAATTCCTCTTTGTTGAAGCTTCATCCACCACCATGATTGCGCAGTTCTTTGGTGTCCCTAATATCGTAGTAAACTACATCGTTAGTCATTTGTCCAGGTAAATAAAACCTTAAATCATTGTCGATGTTGTTTTTTTTTTTTTTTAAGAGACTAGGTTATGATATGCTTTCACATTGTGTTAAGGTCGAAGTGGAGAAGTGGTAGTGTATAAGGATCATTGTTATCATCTAATAAGGTTCAAGGTTATCATCCACTACGGGTCGAGCTTAACAGTAAAAAATTGAAGGGTCAAACTTGATAGTAAAAAATTGAATGGTCAAAATTGGGCGGCGTGAATGGTCAAAGTTAACAACATCGACTCTTTAACATTTGACAACCACGACTCATAACGGTTGATAACCACAACTATTAATATTTGACAACCACAACCCTTAATGGTTAACAACCATGACCCTTAACAGTTAACAACCTCGACCCCTAGTGGATGACAACTACAACCCTTTATGTTGTTTTGTTCACATCGACCCTTAATATATGATAACTTAGACCCTTCACCTTTGACAATCTCGACCCTTCATCTTTGACAATTTGTGCCCGCCCATTTTTATTTCAGGTTAACCCATATTAGAATATAATGGCTCCCTGGCCTATCCTAATCTATTATGATGGGGAGGGTGTATACGAGAAGGAGACTTCCTCGTATGTGGGTGGAGACTCCAAAGGGGTTGTTGTGAGGGATGATATTGTGTATCAGGAGCTCAAAGATGAAATACATCATATTACGAAGACCATCAGATGAATTTGATTTGAAAATAAATGTTGTGTACAGTGAGGCAGTATATGTGGATTACTCCCTCCACACATAATCAAAGATAATTAAGATCTCGATGCATATATGCTCTTATCTGGAAAGAGTCCGCCTACTCAGATACCACAATATATAGAGAAAGTGATACGTACAACTCTTGTGCAACAAAGGAGTGCACTCTATATTACATTCGAACATATGATCCACTGATATACAACCTTCAAGCAATGATCGACGACTCAACGACTGTGATATACCTGACAATTCAAAGAATGATACATATCATGATTGATGACTTGACGATTGCAATATACCATCGTTTCAGTTACTAAGTGGCGAGTACAATACTGACATTTCTAACTCTTCGACCAATGATCAACATCAATATGAAAAATTTGATCCTTTTTTTTCAATTTAATTCGCAGGCTATAAACTTAAATTTATACTTACTAATCAATGAAGAATATGGAGATATTCCTAAATCATCAACTCATCCAATATAATCTCATCTAGATACTTTCGTTTCTCCATCTGATATCATTTTTCTTCTCACATCTCTAGTCAAATTGTATTTCATCTAACATGAGAGTTTTCCAAAATGGACGAGGAGATCTAGCACTTGGCCTGGGGAATGCTCATTCCATTTCTATTGCGGCCTTCTTTCTTTGTCATTGACGCTGTTAATTCTTCGTCATGATTTCTGGCACTGTTGGAAACTTGGGGTGAACAATTCATTTACATACCTATTATTGCGTGTTTGGAGGCTTGACCATTCTCATCAAGGGTGGTCCCCAACGTGAGTGGTGAACATAAGTTGAATCCACTGGCCGTTGTCAACCATGAATGTCATCGCGGTATTCCCTTCCCCTTTCGTGAGGGTTCCCTGATTGTGATAAAATTTCTTACGTGCATCGTGTAACACCCCGAACTTTTCAATACCCCGAGTATTGAAAGTTCTCGAGTGTTACCATAAAATTTAACCTATTATGTACCTGTGTACGATACCAATCTAGCTATCCTAACCTTACATCTATTCCCCAATGCCAATGTGACCGTTGGGAATAGTCTCCATTCATAAAATCAAGTCATCTGACCGTTGATTTTGAAATATGATCATTATATACCCAAGTATTCTCGCTTGTCCATCATAACCAACCATTCAACCAACTAGTCCACACATTAGGAGTTGCTTCCGTCCATAGAGTAAGCCGATCGAACTATCTATCCTACGTTCTAAGGGCTCGGATCAACAGATCTATCGTTCATCTAGTGCGATTAGGCCACTGGATTACTAAACTTACCAATGATTTTCATCTAAACTATGCCAAGAACCCTAATAATCATCAATAATCATATTTAGGAATGATCTGACCGTCAGACCTTCATAGATCGCAAGATAACCCCATTATTTAAAAGTATGGCCCACTTAAGCCTTAGACCTGCCTCATCCTTTGGGTCAAGCCTTAAGATGAGCAGCCAGAATGAATGAACAGAGTATACTAGCCGGAATATCACTGTGGGCCCCACATCTGCCGAGTGAGTACATAAGGCGGGCGTGCACCTGTTGTACGTTGTACCTAAAATCAGGTCAAATTTTGACCTGATGAAATCCTGAAGGAAATCTCTTTCCTTCCTTGCTGCCTGCGGATAGATAGACATCCATGCTTGGGATCGTGGCCCATGGAAGAGGGTCCACTTCCCAGATCCGAACCGTCCATCATATTGGGGAGCTCGGTCACGCCGCCCATGTGCACTCATGCACACACATGTACTCACAGCGACAGGCGAAGATATCACACGTTGACTAGTGGCGTGGCCACCCAAAACTCGAATCCAAATCAGATCTTGACTCATGACCTAACTCGATCCTATGAAGCTGATCTCTCGAAAGATCATCGTAAGTGGACCCCACCGACTACAACAGGGAACCGAAATTGTTTTCTTCCGCAAACAGCAGAGATACCGAAAGCAATCCGCTTCTAGAACGATCAAACCTCCAATCTTGGGGCCCAGAACGCATTGGTAGATCAATACAAATTGTCCAACGAAACTAGCTCGAAGGATAAGTAACTATATCGGAACTTATTATTGACGCAGACCATCTTCCTTGTCAGGAAGATGACTGTCGAAGAAGATCATTCGAATCCCATATTCCAATCACATCCAACCAAATGGTGGGCCATCCAAAACCGATCCAACCCCAACAAGTAGATAGGACCAAACACAACAATCAGAAGATGATTCCGAACCCACATGCAAGCCAGTGACGGAAGACCTGCGTAAAACGAAGTTCCTCCAATTGGGACTTCCCTTTTTCGCTGGATTAAAAGATCTATAAAAGCCTGAGGTAGAGCCATCCAATCCATGCATTAGGAGGAAGAGAAAGAGAAAGAAAAAAAAAAAAAAAGAAAAAAAGAAAGAAAGAGAAAGAGAAAGAGAAAGAAAGAAAAAAAAAGAAAGAGAAAGAAAGAGAGAGAGAGAGAGAGAGAGAGAGAGAGAGAGAGAGAGAGAGAGAAGAGAGAAGAAGAAGAAGAAGAAGAAGAAGAAGAAGAGAAGAGAAAGGAAGGAGTGAAGACCTTCAACTCTAGTTTAGCTCCAACAAAGAAAGAAAGAGAAGTCCATGTAATTGCCACCTAAAGTCCGGTTCAAATCTTAACTCTCATTTTTCTTTTCTTCCTCACTCTTTTCAAATCAAATCTATCTCTCAACAGTAGAATTCTGTTGCATCCAACCAAGTCGATTTAATGGTAGGATGGCCCTAAACGTGATAAGTTATAACTTATCAACTTAGGTAACATGTAACTCGTCTAAAGTATAGTCTAACTCGAGTTTCCTCAAACCTAGTATGACGTCTAACTTAACCAATTCAAATCAGGTGGATTAGAGTAGAATCCGATCTTAAAGTACGCCTCTAAGCATTTAACTTAGTGAAAGACGACACCACAACCCAAGGTGAGGGATTTCTTTAAGCTTACCTTGATTTAAGTTGATATGATTCATCCTACCTCCTACATGCTTTGCTTTCATGCTACTATGATTTTCTCCCTACAATTGTTTAATTTACTACCAACAATTATTTACCCTTTGGAATTATGGTATGATGTTAATTATGAGTTATCTTTATTATTTTTATGTGGGGAGACGGATACAAGCCGTACCCATGCATTTACTGATTTTGTTGAGTTAGCCCTTGCTACTCTTCTCTTTGTTGAGTTAGCCATTGTCACTCTCCCTTTTATTGAATTAGTCATTGCTACTCTCCTCTTTGTTGAGTTGGCCATTGTCACTCTCCTCTTTGTTGAGTTAGTCATTGCTACTCTCGTCCTTACTTTGTTTAGCCTTGCGCTATCTACCTTTAAGGCTTGGGCATGTGTCTTGGAATTCTAAAGTTCCTTATGGAATTACGTGTCGACCCAGTGAATATCATAGACGTAATGCGATTTCGGTAGCGGCTCCTGGGTCGACACATAATTCCATGAATTTTGGGTAGTGGTGTACAAATCGATGAAAGTAATTCTCAATACGTGTTACATCACTTTCGGGATTGGATGTCGTAAATAGTCACTCCATGAACAAATCGTGTCACGTAATTCATCCAAGTCATGCGTTGTTGTTGTCTTGGGATAACCACGTAAATCCATTTTAAACGTGGGACACGCCGACGAATCTCTGTAAAATGGGATGCGGGGTGAGCCGGATAATTCTAAATCATTTTTCACATTGTGGCGATCACTGAGTGTGATAAATCGTATATACTTTGTTAGGCATGCATCTCATGTAGGTTGCTTGTGCATATTGATACCTCTCGTAGTTGTGGAGTACGAGACGTATCAGAACTCTTACATTACTTTTATGAATCTCTTGAATTATTGTTAATCTTAAAGGATAACCACCACTATGAGTAGGGCATTGACCCTCTCCAATCGTACAGATGATGCAGATGATATAGAGGACCATCTTTCTATGGAAGATTATACTGAAAGAATAAGAAGATAGTTTTATGATTTAATTTTATACTACTGCTACGACCTCGATAATGTAATAAGCTCTCATTGAGAGGGCATTTGATAATTTGTTAAATTCTTTACTTTGATGAAATAATAAATACAATCGATTTTATTTTCGTGAAATGATTACCTTCATGAATGTAACAGGATGTGATCCAAATGAAAAAAAAATATGGTGCGATTTCTAAAGCATTTAATTCATTCAATTATTAACACCCAATTTTCTTGGGCACGAGTATAAACTCTGGCCGTGAAAATTCGAGATGTTACACATCGGCCACAAATTCGAGAATTTTGTTGCCTATCACTAGTAATGGTCGGTTGATCATTCTGCAGGTGGAGAGCCAGTAGTATCTACGCCCTTGTTGACCGGCCTTCTCCCATGAATTACTTGAGTTGAGATCGATCTTCGGCCTAGGATAAGTCTCAAATTAGCCATGACCATGTTTATTTCCATGTTGGCTGGAAATGGATCGGTGTCGGTCAACATTGTCTCCTTGTCCTTCTTAGGGAGTTTCAGTAAGCCACGATCGATATGATCTTGAATCACGTTCCTGAAAATAACACATTTGTTAGTGGAATGTGATGGAGAGCCATGCCATTTACAATAGTTGGTCTTTTTTAATTCATCGGCCGAAGGTATTTTATGATTGACAGGAATTTTAATGAATTTTCCAGCCAGCAAAATATCAAATATTTCCTCGGCTTGGGTAATATCAAAAGTATACACTTTTTGAGCCTTTTGAGAGGTCGGTGCGGCCGACTCCGCTTTGACCAATGCTGAACAAACCAATGGCTTCTTAGCCACTACCTCGACAATTGCGATTTCATAATTAGGGTCATTGTAGTACGATCCTAGCGACATATTAGCTCGCTAGCCCCTTCCTGTAGGAGCTCTTCATAGCGAGACACTTTTTTAGTCAAATCATACAGATATGTAAACTCCGTGCCAATGAATTTTTTGTGGAGTTTGTACTCTTAGCCGTCCTGTGCATATTGCACGAATTTGGCCACAGTCAAAACTACTTTGCAGCGGCTCTATGCTCGCTTAAATTACATAATATAACTTTCACACGGTTCTCCAGGCAATTGTCGGAACCATGCGAGATCAGCCATAGTTATTTCCTTATTTATAGAAAAGAACTGAGCATAGAACTTTTCTTCCAGATGTTACCAAGTATGTATTGAATCTAGTAGCAAGTTTGAATACTATGTAAAAGCTGTAGCGGTCAAAGAGTGACCAAATATTTGTAATTTATGGTAATCATTGTTGGCTAATTCATCGCATCGCATGGTGAATCAGCCAACATGTTCAATAGTCGACTGACTGGGTTTGCCGAAAAACATAGTAAAATCCAGTCAATAATTCATCAGCAATGGATGTTGCTGATCTACCCACTCAAGGTATGGCTTGTGATACATAGGAATAGTATTGTGACCCAACACTTGGTTGACGACCTCCTGAACGAGCAGTATGATCTGTTCCCGATCAAATCATTGAAGCTCTCCGACTGGCAATTGGTCTAGGACGAATCATTGAGATTATCGTGAAACCTGAGGCCCTATTGCGAATTGAATCTAACTAGTGGCCCATGGTTTTTATCGTCAAGTGTAAAATCTCTAACTTCCCGTTCATGTTGCCTAATTTCCATAGGAGGTGGTGCATTCCTGATTTTCGGGACAGGAGTCAGTGGTGGACTACGTTGTAATAGTGGCATGGGTGGCGTTGGAATTGCATTGCCAACCAAACTACCATTATGTTGGGATAACGGTTGCATTCGTTCTGTTATTACGGCCAATAACTATTGCATAGCCTCAATTTGACTGGGCATGAAGCGATTGATGCCTTCAGCTTAGATACGGAATTGATAAGCTTGGGCCCTTCCATATTCTTGTGCCATTTGGAGGCTCATTTGGACATCCCAAAGCACCATAGATACCTCATCCGAGAGCACAGCTTGAGACATAGACGGTCCAGGTTGGTTTCCGGTCGGTTTCGTGTTCAAATTAGATGCCTCTAGGAACACTTGGATCGGCACATCATCATTAGAAGGTAATGCGGTCGGTGTTGTGGGTTTGATGCCAGAAGCATGGGTCGTTCTTCTCATTTTCGGCACAAATCAAACCGGTAGTTAATAAAACAGGGTCCCATCGAGCGTGCCAAAAAAAATTATTGTTCGTCCATTTCTTCCCAGCATGGATGGTTACAGGCATGCCAGAATTGGGATTACAACTCCAATTCAAGTCGAACAACAATGACCCTGAGCGCCAAAGTAGGCAGACATAAAGTATGATCGAATTATGAGAAGATCGGTCGCCTATTCAGCCACTCGCTCAATGTGTAAATGGATCAAGCGATAGTTAGAGGATGGGGTTCGACCTCTGATGGTGGGTTACTCCTTCGCTTTCCGTATGAAAGGACTTTTCAGTACATATTAAACGAAATAAGAAAGAAATCATTACAGTCGGCCACTGTTAGTTGTTGAAGGATACTCCTCTGATGATCGAATGAAGTTCAACGAGCGAGCGTAAACTTCAATTACAACTAAAATTATCAGGCACTAGATTAATGCTATGGATTACACTACAGAATGTAAATGACAAGTTTGAAAAGTAAACGATTGTGCTAAGAAAAGTTACTCAACAGGGAAAATAAATGATTACACTAAAGAATGTAAATCAACTGGGTAATTGCAAAGGTCATTAAAAGATAGATTTTGTTTTGATTGGTTTGGTATGAGACAAGTTTTTTGCTTACTTTGTTTTCCTATTTATAAGCTCTGATCCAGTAACTTTGGATCCTTCCCACGTTCTAACGGTAATTATAACCGTTTCCATTACCGGGATTCTAAACGCTTCTCACATTTTTTTCTCCTTTGGTCTCTCTTTCAATCACGTGTCCAGCAATCATGTGAATTCAGCCGTCAGTCAATTGTCACTTGGCCATCCGAATTTGGTTGCACCTTTATTGAACGCTTTAATGCAATTAATATGTTATGGCTCCGCTTACCAAAATGCGACTGTACATATCTGCAAAATATCTTACAGTTGTAGCATGCACATCCGTACAGATTACACGTATTTGGCCCTGATTGGCTGAAAATAGGACTCAGCTGGATATGGTACAAATAGTAATATGTCTCAATTGGAATATTCCAGGATAATTGGTAGCATCATGTATCTAACAAACTACACTAGACCAGACATAACTTTTGCAGTATGAATGCTAAGTAGATATACACATAACCCTGGAAAAGAGCATTGGAATGTCTTGTCTAGGATTTTGATATACTTAAAAGGCAGTATAATTTATGATTTACATTGTAATGGTTATCCTACTGTATTAGAAGAATATAGTGATTGTAATTAAATCAGTGATTCAGATGAGAAAAAATTCACTAGCAGATATGTCTTCACTTTGGGTGGAAGAGCAGTCTCTTAGAAGTCTACTAAGCAGACATGTATCACTTGGTCAACTATGGAATCCGATTTTATTGCCTTAGAAAATACTGGATTAGAAGTCAAGTGACTTACAAATCTCTTGACGAATGTACCATTATATCCAAAACATGTATCGACCGTGTCTATTCATTGTGATTGTCAAACAGTTATAGCAAAAGCAAATGGTAAAATATATAATGAAAAAAGTAGGCATATTAGACTCAGACACAACATAGTAAAACACATGTTGTGTGATTGAATCATATCTATTGACTTTGTGAGGTAAAAAAAGAATCGGGCAAATCCTATGACCAAAGAATTATGTAAAAGATTAGTTAACGATACATCGAAGGGAATGAGACTAAGCCTAATATATAAGCTGCCAGTGTCAACAACCCAACATATACAAGTGGTGATCTCATGAGATAGGTTCAATGGGTAAACAACAAGACATGAGTTAGACAATTGCACGTATATAAATGACACCCTTCTATGGTGTAGCAGTGCGAGCAATAACACAGAAGGATGAGTTTTTTGGAACTGTTAATGGATCCAAATCAATATATTTAATGGTGTTGATAGTTGTTACATACACTTAATGGAATTTACCTATATGGGTATGGAAGTGGAGGCCAGTTCTTATGAGAATTTAGGCGAATTCTTTAGAGCACTCATGATATCCAAATAATGGTGCATGTCCAAAAAGCACTAAGTGTAAAATCGCTTGCAGAGGAAGAGTTGTGTGAGTGGCATGTACTTGCGAATTATACTAAAAGGATTCAGGTTCAAGATTATGGTGTCAATTGATTCCTGTAAATCTATCTTGCTTACTCTAATGTCGGTTCAAGTTTATGGTGACACTAACACTATTGCACAACTATTACGGGTTAACCCGAAAGAATTTTTTATTTTCAAATATGTGGGGGAATGTTGTATTTTGTTTCAAATTTTATATTTAAAAATTAAATTTTCAAATATTTCAGTTTCCCTCCAAATTTGAAATTTCTATTACTTTTTTACTTGTGGGTTTAGTCCCACATCGGATTTGCCAAAGAAGATTTTGTTGTATATAAGATAAGCTTTTTGCCTTTGGGCTTGAAGAATTTGGTCCTCGAGGGAGGGGATATGCCAATAATTCTAATTTATACCATTGACCATACACACATGCGCACGTCGAGCCGAGCTAAGCTGAGCCAAGTCTGAGTCCATGTGCGCGACGGAACAGTCCGGCCCGGGCCGCAAGCACGGGTGTAGAAGCGGGTGTACTCGCGCAGGTGTGTGTGTGTGGGGGGGGGGGGGGGGGGGGGGGGGGGGGGGAGGGGTACTCGCGGGACTTTATTTATGCAAGAGTGTACTCACACTTGCACCTTTTCATTTTAAACCAGAGAGATGTAACCGAGCAGTTGGTCGCACCTGTCGGGTTTAAATCCAATGGACCAAGCCCTTTCGAAATGGTGCTTAATGCATCACTTCAGAGTTTATATAATGACTTTTGTTCTCTAAAAAATATAAAAATATATATTAAAAAAATCCTTTCTACTCTTGTGAAAACTCTTTCTGTTTTCTGGTTTACGATTTTGGAATAAGTTTATTCCAACATTTAATAAGTTTATTCACAGGCTCGAAATCGAAAGGCTAAGATTGTCCTGTCAATCAAATTGTTAGGTTAACTTCTATTTACAATGTGTTTGGATCACTATTGTGGGACCCATTTGTACAAATTGGAAAATTAAGCGTAACTGTATCTAGTCACGCGGAACTCTGATAGCTGTATTTTGTACCTTGCGAGAGCATCTTTTAAGGTACATCTGGCATTTTGAAAAGAGAAATGTACTAATATTTGAACGGCATATGTCTAATAAGAAACAAAACCTACTAAAATCAAGGTTCACTTGAAAGAACTTCAATGTAGGCCCTACATTGCATCTACCAATAGGTTATAGTGCATGTGAATGCAAAAACTGATGTACCAGAAGATAGCTAGAGGAGAAATATTGTTCTAATATTTGATGATGATATTCACTGCATCTATCCAATAAATAACAAAGGCTAGTACAATCAAAGTCCACTTGAAAGTATTTCAATGTAGGCTCTACATTGCATCTGCCAATAGGTTAATTATGGTGTGTGTGAATGTAGAAACTGATGTACTTAGAAGATAGCTGGAAGCATGTGCATGAAATTGCTCTCTTTACTATTATTTTGCCCTCCTTAGGATTTCCTAAGCTTTGCAAAGAGTCTGTAAATTTATGTTTGGGATACAAGTATGGTCAGGTTCAAGTCAGTCGTGTTGGGTTGACTCGAAGATTCGACTAGTCTTTGATGGACTTAGTTCCATATTCAACAAGTGTTTTAGCACTTGTAATTAATGTATTAAAATATTCAAAAGAAAATCAAATTGGATGACTAAATCAGTTAAGTTGCACCAAGTCGGATTGAGTCAACCCAAGTTTTCAAGTCGACTCGACGAGTCTCAATCAAGCCATGCTCTCCAACGGGTTTTCAAGAAATTCAGCTTGAAGTCTCATTGAGTCGAGTTAACTCAGCGAAATTTTGAGTAGACCCACCCAGTTTTAGAACTATGTTGTGACTGAGCCCAAACCAACCTGACCCATTGGACCATAATTGGGTTGGCTCAACCAGACCTTGCATGAATTGGAATAAGCATGGCAATAAATGTTGTGGTAGAAGTGATCTAGAAGCAACATTTTCTTTTAGATGTTGGGTCATGTCGGGTTAATCAGGACATCTAGCCAACCCAATTGATAACCTATACATATGGGCAGGTCAGGTCAGGTAGGGCTCAAGCTGGCTTGTACACATTTACCTAAGTGGCCTCATTTTCTAGCCCAAGGTTGACCCACTGCCCACTTAGATCGAATGGCTAGCCGGTTGACCTACAAGTGACCCAACCCGATTGCTACCCTAGTAACAATCACACAGGTCTTCTTATACCAGCCCTAAAGTTGCAATTTCAAATGTCAAGCTGGGTCCGATCAACTCAAAGACGGCACTGAGTCTTTATTTGGTTGGACTTGGGTATTTTAATAATTCAATTTAAATTATTTAGATGGTGAAAATTTTATAATTGTTGGACCATTGTAAAGCAAACAAATTACCCACAATGATATTATTGAGAATTTGATAATTTCAAATTATAGATTTATAATTACTGTAAAATAGAAGAAAATTAAAAATTGAAAAATATTAAGGACTTGCTGAAGCACGTGTGATCACATTGCCCTTAAAGCACCATTCGCCCATTTTCAAAGTAATCGAAATTGCTGATAGGTTGCAGGCAAATAGTTTCAAGGATACGACGAGCCTATGTGTGGTTATGTGTTCAACAAGCACAAATGAACCACTAGTGGAACTTTGTAAACACAAATTTTCTAGCAGATAAAAACTAAAAGAAAATTTTCAACTAGTAAAAAAAACAGATATAAAAGCTTTGCTGGATTAGACCACTACACTAGTCTGATTTTTGCTGGCTTAGACCATTACATTGGTTTAGTTCTAGTGGACTTGCGGGCTTAGATTCATATTGAACCTGCTGGCTTGATCATAAAACACATGGAGCTTTATTGGTTCATATGAGAGGATGAGTCGAATGGTTTGTTTTATATGGTAAAATGAACCGACCAAGCTCAGCTTATAAAGAAAATGGTGGCTGGACGTTTTGGTTTGAGATTATTATTATAGTGGATCGTTTCTGACTGTTGGTGGGAAACTAAGCATTATTTGGCAGTTTCTGACCATTTTACATGTAAAAGACCAGCTGCATGCTAGCCGTTTAAACATGGTGGCTAACCGTTTATGATTGTTAGGCTAGCTACATGCAGTAGTTTTTAGATAGTTTAGTTTATCACTACATGAGCAGTTACACCAAACCTCTTAAACGGCTAGCTTTAGCTCCTATATAAGGCAAAGATGTCCCTTTTAGACCTCTTACCCACAACACTCTGAATCCAGCCACCTAACCCATCTCCCTTAGCCATTGTTATATTGTGACTCTCACCTGCCTCACGCCGGTTCATATAAGGTTACGAGGAGTGACCCATCTGCGACACGATACGCATGTGCGAAGTGTACCACTAACGCTTCTACTACCACACTGTCGCACTGCCTCACATGCCCACGCCCTCACACTGAGCCCAAGCCCGAATTTGTGCCTATGTCGCTACCCGAGCCCAAGCCTGTGCACATACCGCAAGTCTTGGTACTCTTCTGTTTCACCAAGCAAATAGTAAGGTACTCAACATCCTACTTATTAAGAGGAAAATTTCTCTTCACCTTTCCAATATGAGACTATTCCCAAATACAAAAAACCAAGTTTTTTCACAAACACTATATATATTTATATATATATTTTTTTTATTTAAATTGTTTTTAACCAAAACATTTTCCATAACGATCTCCCACGTTGTTGAAAATTATTTTCAAAGAAAAAAATAACTACCAAACTAGACACAACTTATATGAATAAAGAAAGATATCTTTCTATTTGAATCTTTCCTTAGTATAAGTATCTCAAAGTTATATAAGAATTCCTGGTAACCACATCTTTAAACCAGTTATTCATGGTGGAGCCCACTGTATAATTTGACACCAGCTTTAAGGTTAGCCAACAGCCTCCTTGGGGCTAGTTATTCCTGAACATCTTGTCCTGGCTAGTTCTTCAGCTCCTTGCTTGTCAAATCTCTCAAAACAGGAAGAAAAGATGAATTATGACACATTGACACGTGCCATATTTCGGAGTAATTGAAGATTGATGGCTACAACATATGACATTGTGGGGTGCTTAAAGATTGATGGCAGCACACGCATGTATACACGGGGCACGAGATCTTGGATCTTTGCATACATGGTACATTGTAAGATGTCATGCATGTGTATAGATAAAAGTGTTCTTTATGTACACCAAAATTATAAAATGTCATTTATAAGAAATTAAACCTCTGAGTAGATACTATCAATTCATGCTTTAATCATCACGTGTCTTTAACTACTTGCCTGAAAGTGCATAGGTTCTACTACACAGTAATATTAGTAAACTATGAACATGTTCTTTAATCCTGACATGGGACAAGATTACCCGTATCCAAACAGCTCCTAAAATTCCATTCAAATACCATCTTAATAGATATTAAAGTATTCAACCATGGTTTATTTACCTTTTTCCATCAATCCATCTTAAGTGATATTGGACCATTTATCTTCTTTCCCCCCTTTTGTGGTCGTTTTTCATGTAATCATGTTAAGCTAGGAAGCAATCCTGTCAAACGTTGGAGGTTAAAACATGTCACTTGTTTATAACATACAACCCATGTAATCGGCGAGCATCCTGTCATCTTCATGTGAACTTAATGGTCATCTCTCTCTTACTTAGAATCCTTCTGTGATTCCCACCATGTTATGTAACATCCACTCCTCCATTAGTAATGCTCTCTTCTTTACTTGTAGCTGAAAAAATCATTCTGGTACAAAACTCAGGTGGGCCACAGCACATGGAATAATGTAAAATCATGCTTCGAAGTTCACACTCAGTGTGGACACATAAGTTTCAGTGATCAGAATGATTTTTGGAGATGGGTGAGGTCCACCTTATGATGAAATAAACACACTGGTGTGTGCCCCATACACAATCTAAGGTTGGAGTTCTCTCTCCATTGTTACCTATGGTGTCGCCCACCTCAGTTTTTTATTGGGCTGAATTTTGGTCACAAGGCCTAAAATTGAGGGGTAGATCTGATGTCCGGAGCAGATACCACCCATACAACACAATGGGCCCATAAATCCATATGGTGGCCGCATCAAGTGATCCACACACGTGCCTTTCATTTTTACCATGATACTTTTCATGACCATCCATTTTTCTCATGCAATTTTGATTTTCCTGGTCGTGGGCATATTCACGATATACACTAACTAATGAACGGCCTAGATCACTTACATGCATACCGACCAATGTTGTTGAGATGCAGGTCTCTCATGAGAACTGTGATGCAGGCCCAGTATTCTATCAAGAACTATCTTTTTGACGATGATTCTGTGTATGAGGAATTACAGCATCCTTATGTCAGAATCTTAATAGTGTGGCCCACGTGTTTCCAAATCTTATGTGGACCGTAGCACTGGAAACAGTAGTGATTGAATCCCCACCATTAAAAGCTTCAGGGAGCCACCAGAATGTTTATTTGCCATCCAAGCCGTTGATAAGGCCATAAAGATCGGGATGAAGAGACCACACAAATATCAACTTGATCCAAAACTTTTGTAGCCCGCAAGACTTTTTAATGGTCACTTACCACTGTTTCTTGTATTATGGTCCACCTGAGATTTGGAACAGCTGCATTTTTTGGATCATGCTCTAAGATGAACTTTCAATATGGATGGACGGCCTGGATGTAGTAAGATACATCAAAGTGCGCCCCACAGTCAGGGGTCCCACCCACCTCGGTGGATATGGGGTCTCACCTAATCCGCTCCCAACACACGTGGAGTGACGAAATAATAGAAGGAGAGGGTCCCTTAAACTTACAATGCCGGAGCTGATTAGGTGAGACCCTCTATCCACCGTGGTCAGTGGTCACCTGACCGTGGGGCTCACAGTTATTATGTGCCTTAAATCCACACCGTCCAACCAGTTTGAAAGCCCATTATAGGACATGATTCCAAAAATAAAGCTGATTCAAATCTTAGGTGAACACGTCACATGAGACGGTCATTATTCAATCCTCATCATTAAAAACTTCATGGACTCCACCTAACGGGGTGTTTGGACTGACCGATTGGAAGGGATTGGAAGGGATTGGATGGTAAAATCCCGGGATATGCCAAACGTGCCAAACAGACCCGGTGAACTTGTCCCAGGATATAGCAAACCCATAGATCTTAAAGCAATCCACTGACATCACCATCATTACCTTAAAATTGATCCCATCCCTCTAATCCCGTTCAATCAGGCATGGGGCGTGTTTGGACGGATGGATTGGAAGGGATTGGAATGGATGGAAGGTAAAATCCCTGGATATACCAAACAGATCCGGTGAACTTGTCCCAGGATGTAGCAAACCCATGGATCTTAAACCAATCCACTGACATCACCATCATTACCTTAAAATTGATCCCATTCATCCTAATCCCATTCATTCCGGCCCGGCAAACAATGTTTATTTGTCATCCAACTTGTTGATAAGGTCACAAACACGTAGATGAAGAAGCCACACAAATATCATCGTATCCAAACCTTTTCTTGCTCACGAGAAGCTTTTACTGGTCAATCACCCCTCTTTCATGTAACATGATCCATCTGGGATTTGGAACTGCTTCATTTTTTAGGAAATGAGCCAAAGAATGAAGCAGATCCAAAGCTAAGTGGACCCCCACAGATAAAAACAAGTGGGGATTGAATGCCTACCCTTAAAATTTTCTTAGGGCTGCAAAGTTTTCGATGAAGTTGAAATTTGTGTTTTCCCTTAATCCATGTCCGTGTTAACTTATGAACATGTTAGATCTCAAATAAATATCATAATGGACCCCAGGAAGGTTTCAACGGTAGGTGTCGTTGTCCCCGCTGTTTTCTGTGGTGGGGCTACTTGAACTTTGGATCTACCTCATTCTTTGGCTCATGCCTTAAAATGATCTCTTCAAATGGATGGACGATGTGGATACAACACATACATCATGGTGGGACTCACATAACTTGGTGACGTCACTTCAGTAGCCAAACTGGCAACTCAACCCGTCAATAGCTAATCTGCATCCCACCTATATATCTAGAGTTGTACAATAACCAAGTTATCTCAGTTAACTTGCTCGACTTAACTTGAAAAAGATCAATTTGACTTAGTTCAAAACTGAGTTCAAGCGAGTCGAGCTGATTTTTGGAGCTCAAAAAAATTTTAAGCCAAGATTGAGCTTATCCGAGCTCGAATCAACGTGGATCAAACCTCAGCTCGAATCGAACTCGGATCGAATCAGTTTGATGACTCAGTTATTTTGATATTAACGTTGCTCACCAAGTGTTTGATAAAATGACTCAATGAAGTGGTGTTTCGGGTGCATTCATTCTTTGTAGGATCAGCCGGTGGCGAGGAAATATAACGAAACAAATCACTACAAAAAAAAAAAAAAAGGGAATTTGATTGTACTGACCTCGAAGTTTGGTCAAATTACCTTGGGAGGTACTACATTCCAGATATCCCAAGAGTAACCTTCTGACAACTTTTGAACATTGTTTCAGACGAAAATACCCCTGTCCTTGGTTCAAAAGTCATATGGTTCATGAGTGAATAAGAAATCACCTTCTATTTCAACGCCCGAGAAAGTGACGGATTGGCTACTCCCCTTGCCACCAGCTAATGGCCGATGTTCGGTGGTCTGCTGGCCCCACTACCATGTATGTGTTTCATCCATGCCGTACATATATTTTTATAGATCATTTTATGGCATGAAACCAAAAATGAGATATATCCCAATCTCAAGTGGAACCCATTACAGGAAATAGTGTTGAATGAGCGTAGACAATTAAAAACGTTTTGGGGGCCATAAAAGTTTTGGATCAAGCTGATCCTTGCTTTTTCCCTTCATCTGTGTCTATATGACCTAATCAATAGATTGGATGTCAAATAAACAGTACAGTGAGCCTTAGGAGGATTTTAATGGTGGATATCCAATCACTATTGTTTTCCTGTGTTGTGGTCCACCACAATCTATGCAACATGACAACCATGACCCATATAACATGACAACTACGACCCATGCAAATGACCCATGTGGGCCCACATTGATGTATGTGTATAATCCATGCCACCCATCCTTTTTGTCGTGTCATATCAGGGGTAGGGCCCAAATATCAGCCTAATTCGATGCTTGTGTGGGCCAAAAAATAGAAATAATGGTGAGTGTAAAAACTTTCCAGGCTCATGTGATACTTGTTAGAAGTGGATACTGCCCAAGTTAGGACTTTTTGGGCCCACAGCGAGCTAGCTAATAAAGTGGATGGATCGGATCACCCCATTGTGGGCCTTAAGCTATGGTACTAATGGTTTGGTAGAAAAGGAAGTGAGCACGTTGCAAACTATGAACCATACAACATGACAACCACGACACATATAACATAGCAACTACGACCCATGCAAACCACGACCAAATGGGCCTACATTGATGTATGTGAATAATTCATGCCTCCCATCCTTTTTGTTGTGTCATTTTAGGGGTAGGGCACAAATATCAGCCTGATCCGGTGCTCGTGTGGGCCAGAAAATAGAAAATAATGGTGACTGTAGAAACTTTTCAAGCTTACCATGTTGCTTGTTAGAAGTGGATACTACCCAAGTCAGGACTTTTTGGGCCCATAGCGAGCTGGCCGATAAGGTGGATGGATCAGATCACCCCATCGTGGGCCTTAAGCTATGGTACCAATGATTTGGTAGAAAAGGAAGTAAACACGTTGCAAACCATGATCCATGCAACATGACAACCACAACCCATATAACATGGCAACTACAACCCTTCGAATGGATCGTGGTTGTCATGTAGCATGGGTCGAGGTTGTCATGTTATATGGGTCGTGGTTGTCATGGGTCGTAGTTGTCATGTTATATGGGTCATGGTTGTCATGTTATATGGGTCATGGTTGTCACGAGTCGTAGTTATCATGTTATATGAGTCGTGGTTGTCATGTTATGTGGGTCATGATTGATATAGGTCGTGGTTGTCATGTTATATGGGTCATGGTTGTCATATTATATGGGTCGTGATTGATATGGGTCGTAGTTGTCATATTATATGGATCGTACTTATCATGTTATATGGGTCGAGGTTGTTACGTGACGTGTACAGTTCGTGGTTGTAACGTAATAAGGGTTGATCTTGTGATAAATTAAGGATCGTGGGTCCTATCGTGATTTGAAGGGCCCACCATAACGTTTATTTTCCATCTAATCTGTTCATAAGGTCACAGATACATGTATGAAGAGGAAAAACAAATTTCATGTTGATCCAGACCCCAAAAGGGTTTCAATGGTAGACGTTAGATCCCCCGCTGCTTTTTGTAATGTGGTCCACTTTATCTTTAAATCTGTCTTATTTTTAGTCTCAAGCCTTAGGATGAGCTCAACCTGTCAGTAGCAATCCGTCCTGTTTTTCTTTCCCTCACGCAAGCTTTTTCCCAACATAAGTTGCGCTCGAGAGAGGAAATCGGATTGAGTACTCGGTTGAGCCCACCTTAAATGTATGTGGTCTATCCACGCCATCCATCCATTTTTCCATCTAATTTTAGGGGTTGAGCCCAAAATTGAAGTATATCCAAAGATCAATTGGATTATACCACGGACTTAATTTGTAACCTTTGATCCATTTACACTACCAAAAATGGATCGTGATTGTCATGGGTCGTAATTGTCATGTTATATGAGTCGTGGTTTTCATGTTATATGGGTCGTAGTTATCATGGGTCGTGGTTGTCATGTTATATGGGTCGTGGTTGTCATGGTCATGGTTGTCATGCTATATGGGTCATGGTTGTAATGTGGTAAGGGTCGTAGTTGTCATCGGTCGTGGTTGTCATGAGGTAAAGGTCGTGGTTGTCATGTTATATGGGTCATGGTTGTCATAGGTCGTAGTTATCATGTTATATGGGTTGTGATTCTCATGTGATATAGGTCGCGGTTGTTACATGTTCACTTCCTTTACTACCAAATGAAAGGATAGCCATTGGCACCATAGCCTAAGGCCCACAATGGGGTAATCTGATCCATCCACCTTGTCGGCTAACTCGCCATGGGCCCAAAATGTCTTAACTTGGGCAATGTCCACTTCTAACAAACATCATAGTGAGCCTAGAAAGTTTCAAGAGTGGATGCCACTATCACCATTATTTTCCATTATGTGGCCCACACGAGCACTAGATCAGGCTGATATTTGGGCCCTAGCTCTAACATGACATGCCAAAAAGGATAGGCAATATGAATTATACACATACATCAATATGGACCTCGATGTATGGTCAAATTCCCAGGTCATGGTTGTAATGCAGTACGGGTCGTGGTTGTAATATGGTAAAGGCTGTAGTTTTCATGGGTCGTGGTTGTTATGTTATATGGGTCGTAGTTGTCATAGGTGGTAAATGTCATGGATCATAGTTCTCATGTTATATGGGTCGTGGTTCTCATTTTAGGTCAATGCTTATAAAATGAAGACTACGACCCATATAGCATGACAACCACGACCTATATATCATGACAACCACGACCTATGAGAACTACGACCCATGATAACTACGACCCTTACCACATTACAACCACAACCTTTACCGCATTACAACCACCTGATGCGACCTATGCTATTATACAGATATCGTTTGCACGACTATGGCATGACTTGTACTAACTTAGTGACTACATAGGATAAACATATATAAGATCCTTACCGTCCATCAGATGAAACGATCTATTTACACCGTGGATACTAAATTTCTTTCAAATATAAATCTTAAATGGACCATAACGTAAAGAATGAAGTAGAATTCTGAGTAGAATTTTCAATCTCAATTGTTTCCCATGGAATAGCCCACCTGACCGTTGAATCATTTTCATCTTTGGGTCTCAATCTAAATATAAGGTGGGGCATCTAACAGACGGTGTGAATCTTATCCTCATGAAATTATACCGTACAAAGTTAGAAAAGTAATGTGCCCATCCATACCAAAGCTAGCCTGGCATTTTTCGAATATGAGATGACTATTGATCGACTATAAGAGCAAGAAATGCAGGATATATGGGTCGTGATTGTCATATTATATGGGTCGTGGTTGTCATGTTATATGGGTCGTGATTGTAATGTGGTAAGGGTCGTAGTTGTCATAGGTCGTGGTTGTCATGGGTCATAGTTATCATGTTATATGGGTCATGGTTCTCATGTGATATGGGTCGCGGTTGTTACATGTTCACTTCCTTTACTACCAAATGAAATGATAGTTATTGGTACAATAGCCTAAGGCTCACAATAGGGTGATCCATTCCATCCACCTTGTCGGCCAACTCGTCATGGGCCCAAAAAGTCCGAACTTGGGCAGTGTCCATTTCTAACAAACATCATAGTGAGCTTGGAAAGTTTCAACGGTGGGTTCCATTATCACCATTATTTTCTATTATGTGGCCCACACGAGCTCTGGATAAGGCTGATATTTGGGCCATAGCCCTAAGATGACACGGCAAAAAGGATGGGCGACATGGATTATACACATACATCAATGTATGCCCCACTAGTTTGGTCCTTGCCCACACGCAAAAAAAGGGTTCCGTACACATCACTTTCTTGGCATTAAATATGACGTAACTTTTTATTCCCTAAAAAACCATACAACTACTGAAACAAGGACAAGGGTATTTTTGTCCAAGTAATTTACAAAAGCTTATCAGAAGGCCACCCTCGGAATATTTGAAAGGTTGAATCTCGTTAGGGAATTTGACCATACAGCCAAGCTAATATAGTCAATTTTCCAAAAATACATGATAATACTACCCTTGTATTTTGATTTTGATGCTGCCTATTGAGTGTTTGAAGAAATGCCTGCAAACTGCTACTGTTGTTTTGCATGCTGTGAGAAATTGAAGGTGCATACAAGTGTTTGAGAAAATGTCGGCTCGAATTGGCCTGAGCTGTTGATAGAACCGATCGAGCTGGCCAGTAAGGCTCAAGGACCTAGCCAAGCCAAGTTCGAGCTGGGGTCAGCTACTGGCCAAGCTGTGCCAAGCTCGACTCAGTTCAACTCATGAGCAACTCTGGCTATGTCCATCTCTCTAGGAGTGGATTAAGTGTGGCCCAGCCTCACCCAATACGGTGCGGCGTTTACAGTGGAGCCGCCTTAATGTATGTATTATATATCCACACCGTCCATCTATTTTCAGATCGTTTAGGGTGTGAGCCCAAAAATGAAAAAGATCCAAATCTTAGGTGGATCATTCTATAGGAAACAGTGGTGATTGAATGCGCCACCACTAAAAACTCCTAGGGCCCACCGTAAGGTTTCGGTAATGTTTATTTTCATTCAATCTGTTGATAATGTCGCATAAACCTGGATGAAGGGATAAACAAATATCAGCTTGATCTAAAACTTTTATTGCCCATTAATTCTCAATCCCCACTGTATAACATGGTAAAGTCCACATAAGAATTGGATCTGCTTCATTGTTAGGATAATATCCTAAAATTATATATGGAAAAACAGATGAACGGTGTGGATTAAGAACACATACATCAAGGTGGGCCACACGCTAAGGGCCACACCTAGTCCGCCACCTATCCCTTCTGCTTCTGGGATGATAAATATCTCATGATCCTTGATTCGGAATCATGACCATTGATCGTGCTCCACACCTTATGCATCCAACGGTGAATAGCGTCCTGATACATTAGCTTGTGCATGTAGCACCCACAGTTCTCTGATCTCAGCCGTTGATCCGTCTCCACAATGATCTCAGCTGGAATCATTGTAGAGACAGATCAACGGCTGAGATCCAACATCTGTGGGTGATACATGCACAATCTGCACCCAAGGCCCAAGCCCAGCCCAATCCCAGCATTGTAGGCCCAAGTTGAGCCCAAAAACTTAGTGGGCCCTAGCCCAACTCAGCCCAGCCAAGCCTGAAAATTAATAAAGCCCCACTTTCAACTTGAATTTTTCTAATCTATCCGTTGATCAAGTGAGTCCCACATGCACAAAGAAATAAACATTTTAGAGGAATAAAACTAACGGTATACATTCAAGATAGATGAATTGCTTAATCAAAAGATTAAATGACATTTTTTTGTAGGAAATAACACAGGCACATCTAAAGTTGGGTGAAGCTAAAATGACTCGAACCAAGCCCTGATCTAAATTAGGTTAGGCCGGTCGGGTGGTATGCGCTACCATTAAAAATTTTAAAAATTTTTTTTTTTTTTTTAAAAAGACCATTCAGACCATTATAACCATCCAATCAATAGTCATAAAATGGACAGTTGATATTATGTATATAAAATAGGCCCAATTAACGAATTGAGCCGTCCATTTGTTGGGGCCATTATGAATGGATTTTTATTTTAAAGAAACCCTTTTTTATCAGGCAATCATGATCATCCATCCATGGTTTTGAAAATGGAATGTTGTAGATGAGATGACCGAATTGTCGATGGACCAGATCATTCGATTCATGTGATTTTTGCATGATAGATCATGAAAGGTATGCTGGACCTAATAGACAGTGTGGATGGGTTGATCAGATAATCCAAGTTCTGATTGCACCAAAGAACACCTCCTTATGACTTTTGAGGGGATAAGATGGTAGAGCACTGCTGATAGTGGGGCTGTCAATTCACTGGGCTCGTGTCTGCAAAATCAAAATTCTGAATAGGGCCAGCTTGGCTCATCGGTCTGGCCCGTCGGGTCAAATTCACAAATATCCAGTTATCCAATCCATGTGAAAGATGGCCTTCAAACCCATGGGATGAAACGAAAATAGTTATCTAAATTCACAAATATCCAGTTATCCAATCCATGTGAAAGATGGCCTTCTGGGATGAAACGAAAATAGTTACTGGCCCTGGAGAGAGGTGATTAGGGCTGAAAGTCGGGCGGGTTGGTGCTCAACCCTAACCCAACCCAAGCTTCCTATACCTCAACCCTAACCCAACCCAACCCAACCTCGGGTTGGGAATTCTCAACCCATGCCCAACCCAAGCGGGCTCGGTCGGGTTGATCGGGTGTATACATGCTAATATTTTTGTTATTACATTAGTTTATTATATTTCAATATAAGACTTATTTTTTGTATCTATGATTTTATTAATTATATATGTGATTATTTATCATAGAGAACTTCATTTTTTTTCTTTTAAAAAAAAGCTAAAATATAGGACAACTACTCCTTTAAAAGTCATGTAGCATAGCACCCAATCTATTCGGGAGAGAGAAATCTGGCATATTTTGTTAGCTTGAGTCCTTGGAAATGACTTGGACAAATGAGACCCGACATCACTAGTGTGCCTTCCACACAAACGATCCACACTCAATTATAATTTATAAGTAACTTATATATTAATCGGGTTCGGGTTGGGTCGGGCAACCCGAGACCTCAACCCGAGCTCAACCCAAGTTTTATCGGGTTGGCATTTGTATAGCCCAAGCTTGAGATCGGACCCGATATATCCTGCCCGAGCCCAACCCAATGTCAGGTCAGTCACGGGTCAGTTGGGCTGAACCTGCCCAACTTTCAGCCCTAGAGGTGATGGACAGGAATCTCTAATTAAACATGAGCCATTCATAATACATGGGACACGAATTGCTAATAATCATCTCCTAACACGATCCAATGAAAAAGAGTCATATGCATGTGTCAAAGTCAGGCCCACAAATCATTTCAAATATTTTTTTTTTCCTTAGTAAAATGACCATTTTACCCTTTTCAACGTGTTTTCATTGGGTTCTTTGTATAAGAGGCTCCGCCTCAAGAACATGCATATAGTGCATTTTTAGTCAGGACTTACAGAGGATTCCTGTAACCCCAGCTACATACAACTCACATCCTTCACTAAACCTAGAACGCATGCATAATAAGGGTTCCCACACCATTGGATCATCAAATTTATTCAAAAAAATAAAAATAAAATTGCAAAGGGCGACCATTGAACCGCTGATCTCAAAAGGATCTATTTAAATTATTCACATGTGCTTTTTAAGCTATATATGCTCCATCTATAATGGTCCCACATTTGAACAGTGCATGCTCTTGGTGCTACCATAAATGAGCTGTGGTCCAATAGTCACACTATAAAATGATCTTTTAACTTTGTTTTAGTGTTTTTTTTTTTTTTTTTTTTTTTTTTTTTTTTCTGCTTTAAGTTTAATATGAGTGAGCCATTGAAAATGTTCTTTTATTTGTTATATGTAAGGCGTGTTGATTTAAGCAAACACCTATCTTGTTATCATTCAAAACAATAGGAACAAAGAAAACACATTATCCATTGAAAAACAAGTAAATATAGGCTACATCTTGGAAGGGGAGATTTGATACCCTGGCAAAGTCATGGTTCATATGCGGCCATTAAGAAATTGTGTACCATGATATATATTAATTCAAATTAAACCTTGCAATACAATGTAGATAGGTCATGCGCCAAATTCAAATCAATGGACACAATCCTAAAATATGATTAATGGACATTGTTTGTTGATGTAGAGGACCAATAGCTCTTAATCCGCGTTACTTGTATGCAACATGTACAATTTCTTAGTATCTACATATCAACCAACACATTGTGCCAGAGTATTAAATTTCTCCCTTGAAAATCACATTAAAAGAATGACAAATCAATGCAACGATGGGCAGAATCTCAGTGGACCATGGCAGTAAGACCACACATGACACTTACAATACCCCATCAGGTACTTACGAAAATTATATTCCTGCTGGATACGAAATTGCTAATGAATAATATACAAGATAAAAAGCAGTGGTAGCATTGTATTTTCTAACTACCTAAGAATATCTTTCCTTTCAACTCAAATGATGCCTATGAGCTGGTATACATACAAAAACATGAAAAAACTTACATTTCATGTATAAAAAATGTCTAATATATATTCCATTAGTTAGGATTTACCTGGCCCCGACGCATCAGAACATGAATGGTGTCACAATGCACTCCATAAAGGTTTGGCTTCATCCAAAGCGTTGATTTGAAGGGACCCACCAAGGATATAGGATGCCCCAAAAATCTCCAAATCCTAATCCCTCAATTAGTGGGCCTAAAACTAAGCAGTTCAAAAAAGAAATGGGGCAGAAGATTGGATGGCTAGGATCTTCTGATATGGCAGACTTCTGGGGCATAACCCATCCATTATGCACCCAATCAGATCAATGATCTGGACAGTGGGAATAAGTTCATCTGAATACCATTCGGGTCAGGATCCTCTTCACTCTACACTGAAGAAACTTCACTAGGAAGGTGAGCTGGGCTGCCCATCTGAGAAGTGAGCGCTTTGCTGGAGTTCCATTGATTTTCTCTTCATGATGCTCTTCACCTCGGCTTCCTTCTTATCCACGAACGTAAGCAACTCCCTGATACTAGGTGCGCGGCCCGAACGCTGACTACTCAAGTTCGAGTCTTCCCTTTTGATGTCCTCGGAGCTACTATACTTGCAAAACTGACAGAAAACTCTCATGAAAAACACAAAGAGTGCAAGGAAAGCCGTGATGCCGCAGATGAGGAAGAGGCCCCAGAAGCTCTTGAGGCTTAACCGATATGTATCTTCACTGCCTTGAGGGGTGCACCCGCTTCGCGACAGCCACTTGTCGTGGATCCTTTGAAGATCACCGTTCTCTGATAGAGTGAGGATGGCGGTTGATAAGTCGATTGCAAGAGGAGAGTCCCTTTGGAAAGCCTGTTAAGAACAGAGGGGTTTTAGTGCAAGATTAGTTTTGGGGAATGATCATTTGGAGCCGGCCCCACCACCAGTTGAGGTGGAGTCGAGAAAAAGTGGGGCCCATGTGGCTGTATATCCCATCCAATTGGTCCATCAAGTGTGTCCCCAAAAGTTGTGGAGGGAGCCCGAATATCAGGCCAATCCCATCATCAGGTGGGACACACCGACACTCATGACAGAAAACAATCAGATAGGCTCTGGGCCCACCATAGTGTATGGCATGGCATTCATCCTGTGCATCAGGTGTGCCGCACCATGATGGTTGGACGCTCCAAAAGTCAGACCGATGCTTGTAAATGCAAAGAAATCTTTTGAAAGGATGCCAGTTTTTTCTATTATTTTGGGCAATGGCAGAGAGGAAACTATACATACAGAAGAATGATGCTGAAATTACTCTGAGAAAGTACCAACTTCCCAGGAAGAGTCTTAGTGAAGATATTCATGGTATGAGGATTAGAATCCTCCACACGGAACACACGTTCATTTTCCTAGATCCGCACCATCCATCAAGCACGCCCCACCATTGACCTCCCTGGTCCAAAAAAAGGTCCGACCAGGCTGTTCGTTGGGTGGACTGTGCATGTGAAAAAACTGGACAATTAACATAAATCGATCTGGTTCACACTCAATTTGCATGTCTGGTCCTAATGATCATTAGAACGTCCTGATTTTCAGTCCAGGGCAGGTTTATAGAGAGACCCTCCTGATGAATGGCCCAGATCTGATACAAGCGTGCAAAGCTCAGAGGCATGCCAGCAAGAGGATTCTCAATCCACTTCATGTGAATTTCCATCACATTTCTCACCTGTTAAATTAAGAAAATCTTATGAAAAGGAATGTAATTCTAGGAAAAGACAGCCTATGGTATTCATAATGTTAACAAACACGTTCGAAAAAACCCAAAAACTCGGTATGCTGGTTATTGATGTTTTCTTCTTTGGTGAGGTTTGAGTTTGAAACTCAACAGTCTCCTTTTGGGGAAGAACAAAGTTCACCAGGCAAGTGGCTCGGCTCTAGTCACAAAACGACCGAATCGGCAAGATGACCCAATGAGTCTTGTCAACTCGGGACCCAACCATTCACAGCCGCAAGTTTCCTAGTGACTCGGCTAATATCTGAAGAAATGAAGTTTACTTTCTGAGTTTCTAGTCTAGTCACGGAGTTTTAGAAGTCCCGTAAAAGTTGGCTTGAGTACCACAGATATGTAGACACCACTTTCTGTCCTTTTTCTCCCCAGATATGTTACTTATTTTTAATTATATGGACATCATAGCCTGCAGCTGTTATTAAAGATTTTTCTCTGATCATAGGGGAGAGGGGAGAGGATGAAATTAGCCATGAATAGAAAGAGGAATGATCGCATAAGGCTAATCGATGGGGGAAACATGAAAATTACCTTCCATGCAAATCAAGGTAATCCACTAGGTAGGTGGGCCACACTTGTACACTGAGGCAGACCATTACCATTGATTTCAACACTGTGGCCCGCTCTATTGGTGGACCAGCTTTTCACCCCATGTGATATTCATCGCGTGGCCCCACCTTTTACAAAACCCAGATGTTCTACAGGAGACACATTGCAGGAAAATTGAGGCTGTAAGTGAAAGTTCAGATACATGCCTCTATGTAAACATTTCTCACTAGAAATGGACAGTAACTAATGTTCCAATAAAAGAGAGAGAAATATAAAATGCTCACCCCAAATTACCGGTATTTTCATTCAGGCCAATATTTAGTACAGGTGAAGTCCACCACAAGGTTACCTCATGGTATTAGAAAACGGTTACTTTATGGCCGCATCGACCGTTACGTAAAAGGACGGTCACTACACGATACGGGGCTGAATCAGTCTGTTAACCCATATCAACCAATATGAGTCAATACGCCGCATATAGGCACCGTTACAAGGCCGATATGGATGTTATAGGACCTAAAGGATAGATTATGAAAGTTTTTAATTTCAATTTTTTTTTTTCTACTTCTTTGTTCATTTCAACCATGAAGGAAGCTTAGAAATTAAATTTAAAATCTAGGCCTATTTTGAGAATCAAAGGAAAAAAAAAAAAAAAAACTCTATATAATAGATTCCTTATATTACATAAATCAAAGGAAAAAAAAAAAAAAACACTCCATATTCTAAATATAAATTTAAATGAACTTAATCATCTATAAGAATGTTAACCATAATTTCACGTCAGTAAAAAATAGTGAACCAGATTGTAAATGACCCATAATCTGGACCACTGCATTCGGAATGACAAACATTGAAATGTTAGCGATTTAGGAAACACTGGTCCACCTTAAGTGATCCAGCCCATTGATTGGGTGGGCCCTCTAATGGATGGGAAAATATCTATCTATCCATTGCAGACAATCCTATCTATCTGGTAACTGGGGAAAAATGGACTGTAAGGAAATATTGTCAACAGTTCAGTGGCGACGTAAAAAAGTTCACTGCCAGATTACCGGGAT